>JAPQRQ010000001.1:24105047-24117155 GCA_037367365.1 Apogon talboti
CTAAAAGATGTGTCAGCAGACTCATGTGATCCAGTTTTATATATTCAAACTTCCATTCAATATATTCAGACTTTCATGTTATATATACAATAATTTCCTAAACGGCATGCCATAATATATATATATACAGTACATATATACAGTATAAATATATATACTGTATATAAACTGTGCCCATATCACTACTGGCACCACTGATGCCTTCACACCCCACATTTTCTCTGTCTCCTCTTTCAGCCCTTGGTATTTCTCTGGCTTCTCGTGTTCTTTCCCTCTGACGTTGCTATCACTTGGGATTGCTACATCTATCACTACCACTGTCTTCTGATGTGTATCGACCACCAGTACGTCAGGCTGATTGGCCATCACCATCTTGTCAGTTTGGATCTGGAAGTCCCACAGGATCTTGGTCTGTTTGTTCTCTGCCACCTTTGGGGGTGTCTCCCATCTTCACCCTGGGACCTCCAGTCCGTACTCGGTGCAGATGTTCCTGCACCCTGCTGGGATGTGCTGGACTGTCTCAGGGGCTTCTCTGCACAGCCTGTACCTGGGCTCTTGTCTGGTGTGGTAGACCCCTGGCCTCTGTTGCTCTGGTGTTCAGGGCCTGTCCTTGTGCAGCCATGAGTAGTGCCTCTGTGCTGTCTTTCAATCCAGCCTTTTCCAGCCACTGGTATGTTTTCTCGATATCAGCCACTTCCTCAGTTTGTCTGTGGTACATGCCATGCAACGGCTTGTCCTTCCATGATGCCCCCTCAGGCTCCTCCTCCTTACTGGGCTTTTGTTGCCTGAGGCATTCACTTAGCAGTTGGTCACTGGGGGCCATCTTCTTGATCTTGGAGGTTTGCCGTTTCCTCCTGGTGAGTTGCACTGACACTCACCGAGGACTAGTACTCGGCCCCCCTTCTTTTCGCTTTGTGCACAGCCTCAGGATGCTGGACTTAGGGTGGAACCCTTCATGCATGGTAAGGAGCTTCCTTGTCTTGATATCAGTGGCTTGTATCTCTTCCAGTGGCCAGGTTATTATGCCAGCGAGGTATAAATAAAATAAAATAAATACCAGAGGGAAGTAAATCAGCTGTCATCCTGCTGGCTGGCAGTAATAGTAATGTAAGACCAGAATGGTTCCCAAACTGGTGCTGTGGTACCATTCTTTAAAACTGTGGGGCTTTAGGGGTTTTCCAGTGTTTAAGACTAGTCCTAGCTGCCACTGAGACCCCAACCATGACAACAGAGAATTTCCATTTTGATATGTTACCTGTCTGTCCATTATCAGCCAGTAAACACAGTGTTGGACAGGGTGGCACAGCTCTGTCTAACCAGTCATGTAGAAGACGTACAACAACCATCCAGAGGCGTTTGATAATTGGACGTTCCCACAGTGCATCAGAGCACCATTATCATTTTGACATTTCCAACACAATGAGTTATTCATAAGACCTCATCTATTCCGTCTCACAGGGGTCCAATAACACCTTTGTACAATCTTATATTGTGTAAATTTGCCTTTACATTCTCTTAAAGTTTTCCACATTGCTAAATTATTTTTATCCATTCCTCATCCAGTATGTATGTACTTTTATGTATTTTAGTCCAACTCTACTTTTAAAAATTCCCTGTTACCAGCTGCAAAGGCATCTTCAGTAACTGAACAGATCTTGTAGAATCCAGTTAAAATATTGTGTGACTTTCGGGTGTGGAGTTTTTATATTTACGTATTTTCACAGCCTGATATGTCAACGGTTTTACAGCAAACTGTGACTTTCTCCAGTTTTAAGTTGACAAACATCCTGTGTTAAAATGATGAATTTTTCATGGGATAAAAAAAATAAAAAAAATCTTGTCTCTCACCAATGAGTGGAATACTATTTTTTACAAAAGTAAAGTCCCAACCAGAAGTTTAAAGTTTAACTGACTCGATTTATTCACTGACAGTACTTGGTTAGGCTTTTAGAAAGATACCAGGGTTTAGTTTAACACAGACTAAAAAAGACTCACAATATTAATATTTAAACCATACCACCATCTTTTCCTAATCCTAACCAAAGCACTCTTAATGCCTCAGTCCTGTGTTTGTAGATCTGCTTCCCACCATAATCTGCATCTGTTGTAGAAAGACAAGAGAACTTATAGATCCTTCTGGGAAAAATTATTTACCCATAAAGACTCAGTGATAGTTTTATGGCAGTTCCCAAAAAAAAAATCACCACTTATTATAATATTATCCTGTGTATTTTGCATTTTTCACTGTAAATCATGTATTTTCCTAAATTTAATTTCCTCTATTTAATTTACATGTTCATTAAAACTCAGAGGTAATTCAAAGGTAATTATAACAAAACAGAGAAAATCATATCGTCATATCTGATGACCATGAAAAGACAACAAACTGTATTTTACACCAATTATTTACATGTATTGATAGGATTAGTGGATCAACAGGTATTAAACAGTTTATTTCAGTTGAGTGGAAGTTTGGGTCTTTATGGGTTAAAGTTACAAAATTACTGGATTTAACAATTTAGTTGCATATAAACATAATTTCTGTGAGACAAAGTCGTTGCTTTTGGAGCACAAGCGTGAATGACTGTAACAGGTGGCAATAAGGACTCCACTGCAACACTGAGTAAAATGTAAAAGACAGGTTTATTTTCAGTAGAAATCAAGAAAACATGGTTAAGGCAGACGGGGGTCGAAAACCATTAAGTTGGAAGAAAAACTCCAGCGAGACAAAGAGGTAAGAGGCAGGCAGTGGCTGGAAAACACAAAGAATAATGAGCCCCGAGCCAGAGCTGAGGTAGACCACTGCAAAACAAGTATCAGTACGAAGACACAAAGACAAGCTGGCAAAGCAGAGATGCTTGGTGGCCGGTGGGTGAAAGCACAGGGGGTGATTACTGCATGAACAGATGTGTGTGGGAGTTGACTGGGAAACTGGAAGGAAAGCTGCAGGCAGATGGGAGTGGCGGAGTGATTTAAAGAAAAAACCATAAGTGACTAAGGTGCTGCTCACATCTCACATTAACATGCGTCTTTAGATAACCAGTCTCCAGTCCCAGATGTAAGCACGTCTGTTCACACCTGGCATTAAAAGGCACCCCCAAACGTGTCCTGAGTGATCACTTGTAATTGGATTTGACTTTGTTGCTTTGTATGCGGGGTGCTGCTCAGCTGAGGCCTAAAACAGGAGCTCCAACTCCACAAAACCTTTACAGCTCAAGGAAAGGATTTATTATGAACTGCCGTGACAACATAACATCTGCTTTTTTTTTTTTTTAACGGTATCTGAGATGAACACACCAGCAAAAAAGAACTGTCTAGGTGAAAAAGTAGTAATATCCTTTACTACCATGAAAGTAGAAATATTACAGCGTATAAATACTCTATTACAATATATGTAAAAGTCCTGAGTTCAAAAGCTGACTTAAAGGTCCATTGTTTTTAGCAAAATATAATTTTAATTATGTTAAGTAAAATGCATATTTGCAGAATATCTCCTTTCAAGCTGTTTTTTCTGGTTTTATCGCTAACAAATACACATGAAAGCATTTTATTAATCAACATAGAGTCAGTTATAGAGTATCTGTAAAGCTCTGGGGAGGTTAGTTCTATAGTGCTGCGTCAATTCATAGATCATTTGTTTTTATGTGAAAGTTCTAAGTGGTTGCCTCTGAACTTTAGTCAAGCCCAGCTTTCTCAACTGGTGGGTTCTGACCCAAACGTAGGTCACTGGGTGGTTCCAAGTGGGTCATTAATTGTGCGTTTCTTTGGTGGTTTTTTGGAAGTATTTTTATTTTTATTTTTCATGATTAATACAATTTCTATTGCTGTAAATATTGGATCTGATGTTGGACTTTTTTTTTTCCTGCAGTAAATGGCACTTACCATTGTAAAGCAAACATTTGATTGGCCTTTAAAGCTAAGATGTACCACAAATATGACCTTGCCTGTGTATATATGTTTTTACAAACACTGACAATAAAGAAAAACTGAAACCCAAGTGTGTGACGTATCAGAATTAAAATATTAAACCTCAAATGTCATTTAGAACCAAAACACACACTGACTGTGTGTGGCCTTACATATTTTGTAACTCTGCACTTGTGATGTTCACTTAGTTATTATTACAATCATGTACATTTCTTTCATGAAATAAAACTCATGAGATTGAACACATGTTTACAAGTCTGTTTTTGAAAAATGCATTTGTTTGGCTTGAATTCTATAAAGTGACCTTGAACAACAGTAAGTGTCAATGCCAGACCAGTGGAGAATATAAAGGATATAAAGCATACAATGGAAACACTTAGAAACACACATCCAACCCGTTTTGCCAGAGTGAAAACAAAACAAGCTTGTATTTCAAGTTGAAGATGTAGGGTTTGAAATGTTTTCTTGTAAATTGAATCTGTTGTGCTACTTCAAGGTGACCAACAGTCTGTTTTTCCACATTTTTACACTGTGATTCAGTCAGTACACCTTAAATATTCATATTCAACTTTGACCATTCTCATTTTTTTTCTAATTTCTTGCATGACTGAACCATGACTAAAAGACTGAGAGCTATTTTTGTGAGAAGTTCCAAATTATTTTTCCTCTAAATCTCATCTCTTTTCCAATTGATTTATCATATATTAGTATGTAGCTCCAGCTTTTTTCAGTAACAATTAAACATTTGCCCATATTTAATTTACTGACCTTGTAGATGTCAGTTAATAAAAGTTCAGAGTAAATTCAAAGTGAGTTTTTCAGCAGAATTTATTATTCACTGAACATAAAAGCAGATCTAGTCTAAGTCTAAAAACAAGTGTGTCCATCCACTGTCGCTGATCCATGGGTTTTACTGGTGAATCAATGTTACAGAAGATGACGGTGTTTCCACGTTCACTACGGAGCCTCTGAACGTCCAAATGGGTCATATCTGATGACCATGAAAAGCCAATTATTTAAATGTGTTGAAAGGATTAGTGGATCAACAGGTATTAAACATTTTATATCAGTTAGGTCACTAGGAAATTGATCTAAATCATCATTTACAGTCAGGTCCATAAGTATTTGGACAGTGACACAAATTTGATAGTTTTACCTCTGTACACCACCACAGTGGACATGAAATTTAAAAAAAATAAGGTGTAATTAAAGTGTGGAGTTTCAGTTTTAATCCTTAAAGACATATAACTCTTTTTGTGGTAACTTCAAAATGAATTTTTCTCTTCATCTAACATTCCCTAAGTGATTTATCACCATTTATCAAAATATTATCCTCTACATTTTTCAGATGTAGAGTGTTACAACTGTCGTCATCTATCATAGTACATGGGTTTTACTGGTAGAATCAGTGTTGCAGAAGATGACACTGTTTTCACATTCACTACGGAGCCTGTGAACGTCCAAATGGGTCATATCTGATGACCGTGAAAAGATGACAAACTGCATTTGACCTGAATTATTTACATGTATTGACAGGGTTAATGGATCAACAGATATTAAACATTTTAGATCAATACATGCTTTTAGTCACAGGTGGCTGTTTAGGTCTTTGAAGGTTAACCATAGATTATGCTGTACATTCTATATTAAATCTATATACTATACCCCGCCCCCGAAGGGGAGGCAAGGGGTATTGTTTTTGGTTCGGTTTGTTTCTTTGTTTGTTTCTTTATTAATACTTTAGCAGCAAAACTATTGGTTGAATTCATACCATATTGGGCTTATAGATTGCCAGTGACCCAGAATATATATCATTTCATTTTGGGAAAAGTAGCTCAAAGTTCCAATTTTTTATGAATTTGTAAAATCTTTCTTTTTCCCATTTACTCATAATGGGCAAAATTTCAAATGTCTTTAAAAACATCAATTTTGTTTCAGTTTACTTCGAACTTGGCACATATATAGAGGAATTGATATGCTGACATCAGGACAGGCACAGAGATGATGACATCAGCTGGATCAACGCTAAAATAAGCTACAATAGGGGCGGGGTTTGTTGTGCCTGGCACCACTTGTTCTCTTTCTATTCCCTCACAGAAGAAAACGTGACAGACTGTCATTCAGCTGAACACACTAATAACAGATTGTGGTCATGTGCACTCTAGACCACTTCCAAGTGTCAAATCTCACTGTCTTCTCAAGGCTTCCTGAGGTTCTCCATATCTGGCATTAGAGCTACAGTATCTGCATGCTATCGGATTAAGGAACTAAAGTAAAGGTCAAGTTTATTTACATAGTACATTTAAAACCACGCAAAGTGCCCAAATTAGTACAAATCTGCAGATTCAAATACAAAATATATTAAAAACTAGTAAAATAATAAATTCAAGATATACTAAAACTGATATTAAGATAGATACACAGTAATAGGAGAAATAGCATCTAAAAACACAACCAGAAGATAAAACAAACATAAGTCACACACTTGTATTAAAAGCCAGTGCAAAGAGGTGCATCTTTAAAAGAGATTTGACGTGCTCAATTGACTGTAAACATGTGATATGACTAAGTGTGAAAGAAGCAAAGGAAGAAGGGAAGAAAAACAGGAACAGGTGGGAGTTCAATTACTGGAGGTGAGTAAATGCAGAACTCGTGAACCTAAAAGACTGACCCTACAATGTTACTATGAAATATATCCATTATTTGTCTTTGTCTTCTTTAACAGTTTGCCTCAAATGCAGTGTTTGGATGGAGAATTGATTAATTCATCAAGTCTACCCAGTCAGAACAGGGCAGAAATCTAACTCCAGCAGAGCCTGAAAGCCATTTTTCAGTTTAATGAAGTGGCAAAACAGAAACTTTTTTTTTTTTCATCTCTGTGGAAATATTTAAAAAGAGAAGTCCATTTAAATTCTAAATCTTGGCTCCAGAGTCAGAATCACAGTCCGTAACAGTTATCATTTTAATAAACAATCCCATAATTTTAAACCACAGACTTTTTACACTGCTGAACTGTTTTATTAGAAAATACCCCTGTGTCACAGGGAAAATTATGCTTTTTAAGTTGTGTAAAGTTGGAGATCACCCGTATCATACTTGAAAGAATGAAAGAAACCATCAATAAGCAGCTCCAGGAACAGGCTGGCTTCAGAAAAGGCCGACGATGCACAGACCAGAGAGCCACGCTCAGACTCATTGTGGAACCGACAATAGAATGGCATTCACCACTATGTACGTTTCGTTGATTTTGAAAAAGTGTTTGACAGTGTTGACAGAGAATCGATCTGGAACATACTGCAATACTATGGAGTACTGACACTGCTCTATGAGAGATTCTCTTTTCAAGTCACCCACAATGGAACGCTATCAGAGTCCAGAGTCACAACAGGTGTAAGGCAAGGATGGCTGTTATCACCTCCTCTATTCTTATAAGATCTTGTTCTTATTCTTATTCTTAGCAAGAATCTACATCTTCGATTCTTGCTTGATTGGGCAACAAGAGAATCTTGTTCCAGCTCAGGAAAAGGCATCCAGTGGACGCTGCAGAGTACATTAGAGGATCTGGAATGTGCAGAGGACCTTGCTCTGGTCGCACACCGGCTTCAGGACATGCAGGAAAAAGTGAATGCCTTGCAAGAAATGTGGAGAGTCTGCATCACAATTAGCCAGCACTCAAAACAGACTGACCCCATGCAAATCAGAGGAGATCCGGTGGAAGAGGTTGAGGAATTCATATATACAGTACCAAGGAAGTAAAATAAGAAAATCTGGAGGCACAGAGGAGGATATAAATGCCAGAATTAAAAAAAAGCTCAATACTGCGATCTGTCTAGAAAACCGCAGCAATCTCCACCAGAACCAAGATAGGTTCATTCGATTCAAATGTCAAATCCATCCTGTTGTATGGATCAGAAACTTGGAAAGTTACAACTGCTGGTACTAACAACCTCCAGACCTCCATCAATAGATGCCTTAGACCAGGGGTGTCGGACTCTGGTCCTCGAGGGCCGGTGTCCTGCATGTTTTAGATGTTTCCCTCTTCCATCACACCTGGTTCCATTAATGATCAGCTCATCACCAAGCTCTGCAGAAGCCTGATAACGATGTAATGGCGTCCAGGTGTGATGGAAGAGGGAAATATCTAAAACATGCAGGATGGGGGCCTTCGAGGACCGACTCTGGACACCCCTGCCTTAGACAGATACTCCGCCCTCCACTGGTTCGACCGAACAACAAACGTAGAACTATGGAAGAGAGCCAACCAGGAGCCAGTCGCTTCAAAAATCGAAAGACGGAAATGGCGATGGATTGGACACACCGTAGGAAAAGAACCCACAAATGTCACCAGAAGGCTGCTTGAATGGAATCCCCAGGGATCCAGAAAAAGCGAGCCAAGACAGACCTGGAGACGCAGTCCTTTGGCTTTACATGGGAAAAAATAAAGAAGGCAGCAAAAGACAGAAGAAAGTGGAAGACAACTGTTTAGGCCCTATGCTCCACAAGGAGGAAAGAGGACTAAGGAAGTAAAGGTGGAGGTACTGTGATACTGACGGACTGAGTCACCTTTGTGTCTGCATTGAGTTCAACAACATACACACATTTAAAGCAAAATGAAAACATGGAGGAGTAACTTAAGAACCCACTGAGGACTTATCAAAGAACACTGTACACCTCAGAGTATTTAAGTACTTATTGTTCCACTGTTTTTGTACAGCCCACAACTTTGCTGTTTGGATTTACTTCAACACTTTCACCAACCTAGTTTGGAGCCACAGCATTAAAAAAGAAAAGAGCTGATTTATCCCTTCACTGAAGACTTGGAAAAGACTGAGGCCTGACCTCCTCTCACCTCTGAAGACAATGTCAGGAGACACAGTGTTTCTCGTCACATACTAGAAGATTTAGTAAATACTGGGAATCATTTTGAAAGACTGGATCCCTTTAGAGTTTTTTTTTTGAGTTGTTTTGTTTTTGTTATTTAGTGATTTTAAGCCTCAGCTCCACGTAACAGAATCACATGTTTGAATATTTATTTATTGTATTTTCATTAGAGTGCCAGACTCTCACTGGGGGTTCACACACACACACACACAGAGAGAGAGAGAGAGAGAGAGTCCACTTCCTTTTTATTATATAGGATGTGAACAACCATGGGAAAAAAAAATTGGATTCAGCAAAAAAATCACAATTGAACATTATGACCTGCAGTGTGAACGTAGCCATACTAATCAGAGCAGAATTATCCAATTAAAGGATCTTATATATTTGTTTAGTTAAATCAAGGCAATATCTCATTTACGCATCAAAAGCTGTAAAAATTTTTGTAATACACGGGATCTTTATATATATATATGTAACAGCACATGCACGATCTGAGTGCATACTGTACAGGTAGGTGTTTGACAGACACTGAATGAACGAACAAAAACAGGAGTGTGCACTTTTGTCAAATGATGTAAGAAAGTGAAACAATAAACCTGAGTTGTCTTCCGGGTATAAGGGCCAAGGTTTGCATTATACATAACCAAACTGCATAAGAGAAACCATTCACAACAGGCCTATGTAACATGTAAAGACACAGACACGTAGCAGGTCATCAGCTTCATTGGTTTAAAATATCTGGCTGTATTTGTAGCTTCTCTAAAGATAGTCAGGCTTTTAATTTGGCCTTGACATTGCAGCCACATCTCCTCTGGCCTTGTTATGTCACTCTAAGTTTTGATTGCAGTAACGCCAAACTCCAAATAATTATAAGGTTTAACACCTCATCGTATCTCACATGAATCATGAAAACTGCTGAGACTGTTGTCACACAGAAAATCAGATATGTAACTGAAAATAACTGATTCAGACAGATGTACTCCATGGTGTCAAAAAGAAATAGAGAAACTAATATCACCTAGTTTGTCCAGCAATGATACTATGGTGTATTATAAGTGGGAAACTTGCAGATAACGTGTGTAAAAAAATCTGGTATCAACGATGGATCAACAACAGCCCACATATTTGAGATGCTGTTGTCTCTAAATGTGATTACTTGTTATGTATCAGTATTTCAAACATCAAAATTTAATTTTCTCTGAATATTTTAGCACAAAGACAGATGGACTGGAGTCTTTCACAGTGCAGAAAATGGCTTATTGATCATCAAGTCAAATCTGAATGATTAAAAAACTCACCAAAGTTAGTTTCAAAGTCATAAAAAATTCATGAGTGTTGAAGTCTGTATTTAGAATATTTTCAGCGCTCCTTGCCAGCAGATCCTCAGGCCAAAAAAAATAGTACTTTTAAGTTAGTCCTTAGTTATCATCAAAACTTATCCGTAATGAACATGTTAGATTAAGTTATTTCACAGATTATGTGACCGACAATAGCCCCTTTTCCACCACATGACTTGTTATCACTTACCTGGAATTTTAAAAATCCTTAGCGTGTTTCCACTGGGAAAAACTTTCCCTCAACATCAAACTTTCCTTGAAAACGTACCTAGTTGTGGGGTGGGACTTTTCAGATTTCCTGGAATCCTTGGGGGCGGGGCTGTGTGCCAAGGAACACTGATTGATGGAACACATCCAGTGGCGTCTGCGTCTTTTCTGTGCAGATCACATGGTTTTGTTTATGACATAGTAAAACACAAGAAACAACAAAACAACTTGAGTGTCCTCCGTCCTGGTGGATAGTGTTGACGATTTGTCAGTCCCCATTTATGACGTCATTGTGCTCATCTAGCATAAAGCTTCAACTGGACAGGAGCTACATCATCAGCCTGATTTGAATACATTTTCCGAAACTTTGAGGTGAAATCAACAAAAACACAAACTGCAGAGATTTCCAGGATTTTTTTTTTTTTTTTTTTACACAGGTAAATAAATTCCTGGAAATAAAACTTCCTGGAAATGTTAATGGAAAAGGGACTAATACAAACAAAATTCACCAAACTGAAGTATTCCGATATCTAGGTTACACATAAAACAAACAAATCAATTGAGGAAGTGGTCGACCAACACCTTCTGTTTTCTGACTTACATTGACAAGGAGTCAAAGGAGTCTGTTCACTTTAAACAGAGCATAGTTGAATATAGTGGCTTCAGTTTCCCATCAAAACATTGTGTATGACAGCAAGGATTGAAGAATAAATAAATACGTAATAAACTAGTCTAATAGACTGTGGTTCTTTTTTATGGCTAAAATACAACTTTTTTTATTCTATATTTCTACTCTGATCAGTTTGTATAAAGTTGAAGCCCCTCCCCTTCTGGTGTGCCCTATAGGACCCAACTTCAGAAAACCTATGAAGATGGTCAGTGGTGTGAGAGAAATTTTTTTGCTGCTAGTGGCATTGTGTCAACATTTACACATATGATAGTTGTTAATGTAAAAGATAATTTTAAAATCCAAGAAAGTCACAGTTTGGAGTGAAGTTTGTGAAGTAACATCCAGATTAGTGGGACAAGGCTCAGTGGACTGCATCTCTTGTCACATGTGATGCATATCGCAGACACCATCACTGCTGTCAGTTAGCATATTACACCTCCAGCAGGTGAAAATCAGTACCACTATGTCTGTTCATGTTGAAGCTGCAGAGACATATGCCAAAATTACTTGTCTGTCACCATTGACTGTAACACAATTTTTCTCCAAAATTAGATCCCATGAGGCACAACCAGAAGGAACAGGAACTCAGCTCTATTTAATTCAGACAGCAGACATTTTAGTGACATGTGACTGTTCCATTCACTGTTACTTTTTACGATACAACATGTAACTGTATTTATTTTTGTTGCTATTTATTTTACCTCTAACCATGGGCGTGAAGCAAAAAGAAAAAAAAAATGTGGGTGGGACAACATAAGGGGGGTGTGGGGGTCCTCCCCCAGAAAATTTTGTAATGAGTAGGTACTATTTCCTGTATTCTGGTGCATTTTATCATGTGGTTTGATATTTTTATCTTGCTATAGAAACAGAAGAAATATGGGTTCATTTTGTAATTTCCCCCAGAGTATAGGGATGTTACTCCACGCCATTTGATATCATGTCAATTGACAGTAAGATCTCCGGTTCACATAACCCTATCCTCAGTGTGTGGTATTTGACATCCATTCAGGTTGGACAGGGGGCTAATAACGGCGTGAACATACAGGCGGAAAGCTTATAATGCCTACAGATAACACGCCAATTAAA
>JAPQRQ010000001.1:24133949-24159995 GCA_037367365.1 Apogon talboti
TGAACATGAACTGTGAACTGGAACACACTGAACAACAACAAGGATTTGAATTTGGGCCCAGTAGTTTTAGTTTTGGGGCTCTTTTTTTTATAAATTACTCCAGCTGCATTTTGACACCTGGTTGAACTCCAAAAAGCAGTTGCACAGTCAGAACTCAGTAAAAACACAGAAAAAAAAAAGGAAAATCCCAACAACACTGCAAACAGCAGTAAAAACAAAAAACACAAGGAAAACAGTGTAAAAAAAAAGCCAAACCGTCTATTTTTATGGTGTGCCGGTCTCACTCACTGCTCTGTGTTTTTCCCCCTGTTAAACAGGCGGCTGGGGGTGCACTGAGCATGCTCAGATGTCTATGGAAAGAACAAGGTCTGTTCTATCAGTAGATTTTGAAAATGTTCCTATTGAGGAAATGGTTGGTTTTTATGAATATTTAAAATAAATCATACGTTCAGAATGCTCACCACAGACACGTCAGGGGTTAAAGGGTTAAAATGCTTTCCTCTTGCAATACAACTAATTCTGCGGTTGTGACTGCGGTTGTGACTGTGGTTGTGACTGCGATTTGACGAATTGTGCAGCTCCAACTTGTATGGAGTGAACCCACAACAGCTTTGTCACTTACTAGAACAGGACATACCAGCCCTCTGTTAAAAACAGTTGTATGTTGCATGTGCTCTTTCAGACTTTATGTGGAAACTGAATTGCTTTAATGCATCCAGTCATTTCAGAGCTCTTGCTTTTCATGCCTTGCACTGATCTGCCGCCGACTAAAGCACAAACCAAAGGAGTGTGAAGTACACCCTGTAATGGACAGAATACTAAAGCTTTGCTGTCTCTTGTTATTTTTATATCATGAGTTAAGCAAAATACCACATGCACTCAGTCCACCTCAACAACAGACAGACATTTCTACTTTTAAAACAAACAGCTATCATTATATTATGAATCCACAGTAAATCTTACTCATGATCAGTTTGTTGGAATTTAACCACAGTTAATTATTTCACACTATCTCAAACTCTCCTGAAATGTGGAGTAAGGCCAAGAAAGGACTCGTAAACAGGGAAAACAAGCACTCATAACATGGTAAATCACAACAGTAACGTCTTGTAGAACAGGTCTGTGTCAAATTATTACTTACTTCTTCCAAATGTGTATTTGTACTGATGGCCAAATAATTTGAGTCCAAGAGTTATTTACTGAAGTAGAAGTCATCTGCAGATAATTCTGTTTGATAGGTTGAATAGGGGACAGAATAAGTCAAGCCAGAGTGAATGTGTCATTAACCAGCACAGTATGATGATGATGAAAATAGCAAGAAAACCTTGTAGCGTCTCTTTTCTCACAAAAATGATGAAGTCGTTTAGTTTTAGGCCAGTTGTTAGAGGTGACATTTGTGACCATTCTTGTGACAGGCCTTAAAACCACCCATCCATTACTTGTAGCTGCTTATCCTTTGCAGAGTTGAGGGTAGGGGCTGGAGCCAAACCCGCTGACATTCACACAGTCCAGCAATTTAGAATCTCCAATTAACCTGTTAGCCTGCGTGTGTTTGGACTGTGGGAGGAACGGGCATCTGGAGGAGACTAACGCAGGCGCAGGGAGACCAGTCAGCTGCCCATGGTACGCAAAAAATGTATTCAGTTGGGACGTATGTGAAATTCATATAAAACGCCTTGAATTCTGACTCTGTCACTCTTACATTGCAGTCTGTAGCACAAAATTTGATGTATGAAGAACAAGCATGCATTTTGGAATAAATATCACTTCACTCAATGTTACCGCAACAAAACAATAAAACACAACTTTGGCATACAATGCATTGGGGAAAAACTATCTAATCTTCTTGGAAACATGAGTGCAAATATAAGAACCAAAAACTGCAGTTCCTCAAATGTCCAGGTGAGTCTAGCTCCAAAAGTGAGTTCATAGACGCCCACAGACGGCCATGTTAAGAAGTTTAACTCAACAGCAGAAATAAACATGTTTACAGCCTGGATTTGGTCTCCATTTATGATAATTGTATGGACACTGATTTATCAATGAGGTTGTTTACATGACCGTAAAAATCTGATAACTGGGAGTAATCAGAAAACTGTAATATTCAGATCTGACCCGTTTACATGTACTTTGGAAATGTAATTAGACATTTCACACCATTAGCGGAGTGTGTACATACAAAGTGATAACATCAAACTTCTTTTTACTGTCTTTATTTCACGTTTTATCTACATCACTTTCATTTTCTATGATTTTGTTATTTTTTTTACACATACATAGATGTAAAAGAGGGAAACAAATCAGATTAATGGGTATATGTACACAAAGACACTGGAGTATTGTGCAGAAATCCAGGTGTGTTAATCTGATTGAACTGGACTTTCATCATCAACATCTGTTTATTGAATGAAAGGTATTTTTTGTCTGTTTTATGATGGACAGCTCTACTCATACTTTAGATGTAAAGTTACACTAACAAAGACGAATACTAGTGCTTAGCTTCTTAAATAGCTTTCCTCTGCAACCACTATGTGCCACAATGTTAATCACTATATATTGCTAGTTAGCATAACTTTGCAATATTAGTTATTGTTAGTGTGACATCCCCAGTGCCAGGTTTGCTCCTGGCACCATTCTGTCTCTCTCTCTCTCTCTCTCTCTCTCTCTCTCTCTGTCTCCTTCCCTCTCTCTCCTTTCTCTTTTCCTACTCCTTACAGACAACCACTGAAGCTGTTTGGTTTCTTCCAGGTTACCTGACTGGGGGCGTGGCCCCAGCATTCTAAAACACTACAGAAACGGTTGCCACGGTGCTCCAAAACATAACGCCGGCCGTTGCCAGGGCGACCAGCGCTGTATAAAAGCTACAGCGGCCGGTGCCTTGGCTGGCCCTCTTACTGGCCGCACCATCACCTCCTCCTCCACCTCGTTATGACGCCCTGAGCCTTGTAACAGTTACTTAATAAATTCCCCTTGTTTGCCGGCATCCCCCCGGGTCTGTTTGTTTTGTCAGGGCTCGAGCCAGTCTTGACAGTTAGCAGCAACTGTTAGTGCATTCAAATTTTATTGGATCAGTTAGCAGGCTAATTAGACCAACAGTAACAGTAAACACATAGCTGTAAAAACGTACGTCTGGTGTGGTTTTCATCCACATGAACACTCCGCTTTAGGTCACTGAAAATGATCATTTCTGAAAACTCCGGCCAAAGTGGAGATTCTGGAAAACTCTATTTTTGTGATTGCATGTGTTCAGGGGGAAACAGAGTTTTAGAGTCCAAACGTCACAGTACGCAACAAAAAAATGGATCAGTGTCGTGTGTGTGACCTTTATTTATCCTAAAAATCCACAGCATCTTTATGCAGATTTGTGTAGATGAAAAGCTTCCTGAAAATGATCTGGTGTGTACGATGTTATCATTGAAAACATAGGTGGGGAAATGTCTGTTTCCATAGTTACCTGGCTAGTTGTATACATGGCCTGTATATAATTAACAAACAGATAAGTGTCATCGTGCACTGGTTTCTGAACTGCCATATTGAGTCAGGAGTTTGTGATTTGGCCCTGGCCATGTTGACTATTTGAATATACCATACCAGCCCTATATCATTTTATCCTATTCAATTATGGTCAAAGGTGTGACCTCTGACCTTTGACTGCCAAATTTCAACCAGTTCATCCTTGAATCTTACTGAACGTTTTCACCAAGTTTGAAGAAGTTCCCTAAAGGCTTTCCTGCGATATTGTGTTGGTGAGAATGCGACAGGATGGAAGTGATGACGTGTAAATACCTCCAGTCACAGCTGTCGCCAGAGCACAGACATTAAAAAAACATATGACATGACACAGTAAAGGTCAGTCAAAAATAAAAGCATCCCACAGATCAATTGTGATTCAAGTACCTTCTGGTAAAGTCCAGCACAAACACAGACACAGATCAACGTGTCTAATTAAATCTACTTACTTTCCCTTATGATTTATCACATTTGTCACTTTTGCTTATTCTTCCCATGGGACTAATATGTTGTTTGACATTCTGTTATTAGTTTCTCCTCCTTTCTATTTTTTTCTTTTGTTTCATGCTGATTTTGATGGTTTTAACTTTACTGAGATTATACATTGTGATTATTTTTTCCTCCACTTGTTGTCATCTATAAGTAAAACTACAGTATCTGCCTCCATCCATGCTCAAACCTGCAAGGTAGTTAAAGCTTCATGAATAGCCAATTATATATTATGTACAGATTTATACTTTGTGTTTAAAAGCCTTATATCTGAAGACGAGACAGACTTTGTGGTCCGTCTCGCTGTATATTTGTCAAAAATATATACTTCTACAGTTTCACACCCCATGAGAAAACATCACACATAAAAGCCTCACTTTGGTTCCCTTCAGTTAAATTATTTTAAAAATCTATATTTTCACCTGTGATTTAATGAGAAGTCATTTTCTCGGGAAGAAAAGTTTTTTTTCTTACTCCTTTTAAACACCTTTTAAATTGTAGATAATGACTGCAGAGGTTGTTCTGTCTCTTAGGGACTCAGCAGCAGCCTACTTCAGAAACATCCCCCTTTAAACCACATCAGAAGCTGGCACTCATAAATGCATCAGATCCAGCCATGATCCGTGCATCAGGATCTGCAAAGCCTGGGCACATGTAAGGCGGTATGTGGATGTAAAGGAATATGTTAGAGGAATATCTTATGAGCACTGTGATGGGTTTAGGGTTTACTTGTCTTTCATCATGTGGCTCCAGTTCTTCTGACCATGAAGGATAGTATAGTGTAGAAACACTGCTTCATCTTGCTTTCAGAAGTAATAAACTTAGACTAGATGTAGGTATTTATTATTCATTTTAACAGGATACAGATGGGTGATATATTTCAATATAAGCCTGATGGTAGTGGTCTGCTCCAGAATGACAGTACTTTTATATGGATATGAGGGTACTTTGATGAGTATGAGAATTATCTGAAATATATATAAATCATATGCTGTGGACTAGAAGTGAACCAAATTGAACACCTATTGGACATTTTGGACAGAAATCCTCTACTGGAAGAATGGTGCTCATTATTCCCATATAAAGTCAATGACAAGGTGGATGCACTACAGATACACATTGTGACCTTACACACTTCATGGTGGTTTTCTCTAAAATTGTAAATTCATCTAAATCATCCAAAGTGCTTGGACGGTGACACTAATTTCGTAGTTTTGCCTCTGAAACCACCACAGTGGATCTGAAATGAAAACATCAAGATGTGATTGAAGTGTAGTTTCAGCTTTAACTCTTAAAGACCCAGAAGTATTTTTGTGGTGACTTCCAAATTAATTTTTCTCTTCATTTAACCTTTTCTATGTGGTTTACCACCATTGATTATGATACTATCATCTGCATTTTACATTTGTCAGTAAAAATAAGGTGTTTTCCTATATTTGATTTACTAATCATGTAGATGTTCATAAAACTGAGTAACTGAGTAAATAAAGGGGTATTATATCAATCAGAAAACTGAAGGAAAAGTCTCTTTTTCAACAAAATGTATAATAAACTGAACACTAAAACATGTGTCTACAGCCACTTGAGTTAACTTTAAATGATTTTTCAGTCTAAATCAAAGACAGAATTTGAATTGTCATTATTTAGAGGTTATTATTTTATTGGTCTGGTCCATTTGAAATCACATTGGGTTCTACATGGCCCCTGAACTAAAATGAGTTTGACTTCAGGGGCCACATAAGCCCAATATAAAGCATAGTGATGACTTTGTAGGTTTTTTATTCGTTTCATGGGTATTTAATGGCCAATTTTTTTTAAAAAAAGACAAAAGAAAAAAAACCTCTTCAATATAAGTGTACTAATTTGGGCCACCACTGAATATGATTTTTATATCTATTAAAAGTAAACACTTGAGACATTATTAAAACACTTGAGACATAAGATGACACGCCGTTGCTTAGAGGCACTTGTGCGTCTTGAACGTCGCAGACCCGGAAGTGTTTGTAAAATGGTTAAAAGCCAGTTGACGTAGGCTAGCTAGCGTTAGCTGTCAGCCGGGTTCAGTCATTGTGAAAGGATGGAGGTGACACGCAAAAGTAAGTAGCCAGTCTGGTTTTGCACGCTGTGTTTTTTATATTGCCATGTGCTATAACCATATAAATTATCAAGGACACGACATATGTCCAGAAATGTCACGACTCGTCTATTCGTTAGTGTTTTTGCTGCTAGCTAGCAAGCTAACGCTAGGTAGCCGCAAGCACCGCTCCGGGTTAATGTGTCGGCTGTGCTGCGCGCTTTACCCGTTACGCTAATACTTATGTTAATGCTCGTTTTCCCTTTTTTTCCCAAGATTATAAAGATTGTTTAAACACGGTGTACAGTGCGATAGAGGAGGCGGACTTCCTTGCCATCGATGGGGAGTTTTCAGGTAACAGTTTGTGCAGAAGCAGAGATTTTGGATATGAGCCACCGTTATGCAGCTATGTAAACTGTAACATGTGTTTTGGGTTTTTTCTTTCTTTACTAGGAATAAGCGATGGTCCTAATGTCAGTGCACTAACCAACGGACTGGACACACCGGAGGAGCGCTACACGAAGCTTAAAAAGGTGTGAACAGTCGATCCTCCATTCACTGTAATGTAAAAACGTCCACTTCAGTGCATGTTTATTTGATGAGAGCCTCTTCTCTGTCCATTAGCATTCCATGGACTTCCTGCTGTTCCAGTTTGGATTATGTACGTTCAAGTACGACCAGACACAGTCAAAGTGAGTGAACCCTGCTTGTCAGTTGCAGAAATGTAATCAGACAAATTACATGCATCTTCTTCCAAAGGGCCCTCATGTGTCAGTGCTGTCATCTGCTTCTGATAAGTGTGTCCTCTTATTGAATAAAGCTAAACACTTTGACCCATAATTATCCATTTTACTGACAGAAATGCAATCTGTAAAGAGCCCTTCAGGAAATGAAATGTACATTTCCAGATTTCCACTAATACCATGGCATAAAGTTACTTAGAAACTCAGAATTGTGCACTTATTAAGGAGGAGATTCTGATTTTGAGAGCAGGTTATTGTAATGAACTCAAACAACTGATATGATTCATATCAACCAATATTCTCCTTTTTCCTCTCTTCACAGATATATCACAAAGCCTTTTAATTTTTACGTATTCCCAAAACCTTTCAACAGAACATCTCCTGACATAAAATTCATCTGTCAAGTAAGTTTTGTGGTCTTTGGTCTGCTTCTAAAAGAACTGCATCAGCTGTTAAGATTATTCAAATGAATTCAGCAGCTCAGTCAGCTGTGAGAAACTGATTGTGATTCAGATTGTCCATGTCATTACAGAGTTCTAGTATTGACTTTCTGGCCAGTCAAGGGTTTGACTTCAACAAGGTCTTTTGCCATGGTGAGTATTGAACAGAAGTTTACATTTATACAGCCGATGATCTAACATTCAGACTTGATTTAGCAGAATACATGTTATTTGGACAGTGCTTAAATGGATAAAGACCTTGAAGAAAAAAACTGAAATTATTGCCTAAATTGGAAGCTTTTGTGTACTTTTTTTTTTTTTTTTTATTGTAGTGAAGGTAAAAAAAAACAAAAACATTTGAGCGTGACCCAGTGTCAGTGCTGCATAGGGGCCTGTGTCTGCATACCTACATATATTTTATTTCTACTTTTCCCAATGAGAGGAATGTGCATTCAGCAAAAAAAGCATCTTTTTTTGGAGCAATCTGCTACCTTGAGCGCTTTCAGGTGAAATCTTCCTGACAAACGCTGGTGTCAATGAGCCTGTTTACATGACCATAAAAGTCCGATATATGGGAGTAATCAGATAATTGAAATAATCAGATCTGACGCATTTACATGCACTTAAGAAATGCAATAACAGAAAAACCCTGGTTTAGACGCTCCAGTCGATTATCAGATTTCTTTCAGAGTACATACTGTATGTACGTAGTGATCGTAGACTCAAACTTTATCTTCCTCTCATGTTTGACAGTGTAACTTCTGTTCTCTATGATTTTTAATTGTGTTTACACACATGCAGATGTAAAAGAACGAAATAAATTAGATTAACCTGTATACATGCAGGAAGACATCGGAGTATTGGGGAGAAATGCAGGTGTGTTAATCCGATTTCTCATTATCAGATTATTGCTGTTTTCTGATAAAACGTATCAGATTATCCTGTTTACATGATCACTTGAATAATCTGACAACTCCAAAAATCAGATAATGATCGAGGTATTGGTGTGTATGGAAACGGGCTCAGTGCTTGAAAAGTGCTGAATTTGACCTTGAAAACTGTGTATGAACCCTGAGTTTCATAGGTTTGTGTTGAGCTGAAGACCTGGGTTAAATGAAATTTCCTTCAGCTGTCTAACAGTGTTCTCTCCTTTTCAAAGGAATCCCGTACCTAAATCAAGAGGAAGAAGCCCAGCTGAGAGAGCAGACAGAGGAGAGGAGGAATCAGCATGCTAACGGAGTGGGGACACCTTCCTACATCTCACAATCTTCCTCCAAAAGTCCTGCACATGTACCTGATGAACACAAAGTCTTCATCAACAAAGTGGTGTAAGTGTTGGTTGTGGGTTACAGAAGGTGTGATAAGGCAGCGACTTTTGCTCAACACTGGTGGTTAGAGGAGCTGTGGGTGGGACAGTGGAACCGGTCAGGAGTGTTTTGTGGCCAGGGCCCAGTTGTTTGTGTTTTAATGTGATTCAGAATGATCAACATTTGTCTATTTCATCTTGTACTATCCAAGTAATTGATCTCACTTTTTGTACCAGTTTTACAAAGCAACATATGGTGGATTGAATCACCTTGAACCAGACACAGACTCCTAAACATGACCAAATCTGAAGTCTGGGCCCTTAATGTCACTACTTCATATCTCATACAGGTTACCAGCTCTGTGGAGAACATCAGATTGTTGAGCATGTGGTCACTCTTAGTAACAACAGCATGAGCATCCTCTTACATTTTCAGTCTTTTTTTTTTTTTTTTTCCCCCCTTCCTCTGACCTAGAAAAACACAGCTTGGAGCCTTTTTCTGCATGAAATAACAGCTTAAAGCAAAAACAATACTGAAACTGTTATTTACACATTTACTGCGGTCGTTCTGACTACACGATGAATTTATCCTCCTAAATTAGTTAAGTATTTTTTCTTTACCACTGTCATAGTGCAAAAAATTATAACAGTTTATGTACTGTATACTAAATGTAAGGCCAGGCACTTAGTTATTTTGAGTTATTCATATATTTCTTTTAATTTATGTGAAAAATGCCCAAACTGTAAAACTGAGATCATGGCTTCTCCTGCAGACCTTCCATCTAAACAGAAATCCAATGTCCAACCTGTTAGTCTGTATTATATATTGTCCATGTCATTGTCAACCAGTGGTGCATCATTTTAATTAAACAGAGGAGTAGCTACTCTTGCGTCTTTTTTTTTTTTTTTTTTTTTAAATATTGTTAAAACAAAAAATGATGTTTAAAATCTGGTCTATACGGAAAGCACGAAGGACATGAATTTTAAGTATTTGACAATTGATTACAATGAGAAAAAATTCCAACTGTAACCCTATTACCCTCTCTTGAGGGTAAATTTTTTTTGGACTGAGTATTGTGTTTTGATCCTGTCAGACTCAGGATTTGAAACCTTCTATTTCTTCTACAGGGAGAAGGTCGAGGCCCTGTTCACCAACTCTGAGAAAACTTTGGACTTGGAGCCATGCACTGGGTAATGCAGTACTTCTGTCAAAATACATTTTCTACACAGATTGATGTGTCAATATTGTATGTAACCGATGTTTTTATGTTTCCACAACAGATTTCAGAGAAAGCTGATATACCAGACCTTGAACTGGAAGTGAGTATGACTTCAAGTGTTTGCTGCTGCTGCTGTTGTCGGTGTTATTGAGTTCTATATGTTTAACATGTGTTTGTTATAGGTTCCCAAAGGGGCTTCACGTAGAAACCATGGAAACTGAAAAGGTAAGTAGGTACAGGATGACAGTGTTCTGATTGAGTTGTGTGTCTTTGTTGTGTGTATGTAGCTGACAGCTGTTTGTTTGCAGAAAGAGCGTTACATCCAGGTTAGTAAAGTGGATGAAGAGGAGAGGAAGAGGCGAGAGCAGCAGAAACTGGAGAGGGAACAGGTGAGCCCAGCTTGAAGACTTACTCGTTTTTGTCATTAGAGCAAAGAAAGTGTATTGTCTGTCAGAAATGCACAGCTCTGGAAAAATGAAACGACCAGATGAAAAGATTTGGATTGTTATCCAGAGGAAGATTCATGACCACAAACGGTGCTGGTCAGAATATTGACTTTCTAGGCTAATTTTTCTTATGTCAACCCACTCTTTGGGCTTGAATAGATTCAATATTTTTGTAATCATTATGCTGCTAATGATCCATGGTACAGTACTTTTTGTTACATGTTGTATTTACATTGTTAATGAGTCTGGACCCATTTTTACAATGTCTATTTTAACTGACAAACGGTAATGGGGATCTATTTTAAAACTTCGTAAATTGAAGTTTTTATATTATGTTTGTTGAAAATATGGACTTTCTGAAAATGCATTTTGTTTGTTTGTTTTTTTGTGGATCTTTTTGTAAATAAGTGCTTTATTAATGATGTCAGAGAAACTGACAGTTCTCCCAAATTTTCGAAAAATGCTAATCTTAGACAGCAACTTTTATGAACAGTATAAATGGTTTAAGTTTTTCTTTTTTAATTTTCCACAGCTGTACATATGTGTCTAATGTTTCCCCCCCTTTCTTTTGATCTTATTCTGACCTCACCTTATTTTCCGTCCAACAGGAAGAGTTAAATGATGCTGTAGGGTTCTCAAGAGTGATCCACGCCATCTCTAAATCTGTGAGTCAATGTTTTTATTGTTAAAATCAGTCTGTTGCAAAAATTAGAATGACAGCTTTTACTGTATAAACTATTTACACCTCGTTTATCAAGTTGTATTTTCTTTTATAGCTATTGATTTGTGTCCTGATTGTTCTGAATTATTAAATGTCACCTGTGTCATGTGACCCAGGGTAAGCTTGTGGTCGGCCACAACATGCTGTTAGATGTGATGCACACCATCCATCAGTTCTACTGCCCCCTGCCAGAGGTACATATACTGTACACAGGTTTGAGTCTTTGTGGTGAAAGAAATAACATCTGAAAGCAAAAGTCAGATCTGTGTATTAATAATACTGGTGCTCTTTTCTCTAGGATCTTCAAGACTTTAAAGAGGTCACAATGTGTGTCTTTCCAAGGTAAGATTTTTCTTTTTTTTTTTCTTCACAGATTATGCTTTTCTCTCCTTGATATTTGTGCTCACTCTTTACATTATTCATGTTTCATTGCAGACTTCTGGACACAAAGTTAATGGCTTCAACTCAGCCTTTTAAGGTAAATGCTGTAGAAAACTGTGACTTGGAGTGTATAAGTAAAATTATCTAAAATTAGATCCACAGCACCATTAAACTGTCCTTTTTTAGTTATTCAGAAGATTATATATATATTTTAAAAGAAAATGCATTCATTTTCTGAACTGCTTAATCCTTGAGGGTCACAGTGATTTTAAAAGAATATAATGCTCTCTAATTATGTAACACTTAAAGCCAGTCTGCATAATGATACCTTTTTACTTTTTAAAGTATATTTTTATGATGATATATCTGTCCTTTTTTTTTTTTTTTTTTTTAATTCATGACTTGAAGTTATGAAGTAGTTCTACACTGTGGTATTTCTACGCATGTTAAAAGTTTTACTACTGGTCTTTAAAGGATTTCTTTATGTGATTGTGCTGTAAGTTTATGTCTGACAGAGGTTGTGAAACACTAACCATAAAAACAATGGACATTCCAAACCTACACTTTGACTCTGGGTTACACAGCCCCTTCCCCAGTATCTGGCAAATTTAGCTTCTCTAAATAATCCATGACCTAAAAGACAGTCTTGATGAGTTGTTCTCCTTTTTTTGTGTTCCAGGAGCTGATCACTAACACTTCTCTGGCGGAGCTGGAGAAACAGGTGAAGGAAAGCCCGTTCAAATCACCACGAGTCGGTGAGTACGCCGTCATTTCCCCGAGTGTTTCCCACCTCATCTGTCCTGCTGACAGTCCGCCTCCGCTTTCAGAAACGGCCGAAGGCTTCCCCAGCTACGACACCGCCCAGGAGCAGCTCCACGAGGCCGGCTACGACGCTTACATCACTGGCCTGTGTTTCATCTCCATGGCCAACTACCTGGGTAATTGACATAGTCCCACTGCTCCTGCAAGAAGACCCATATGTCTCAGTGACGTAAACGGTCTCACATGTTCTGTTCAACTCTTCTTCAGGCTCTTTCTTGACACCGCCCAAAGCATACATCTCTGCTCGCTCCAAACTCATAGAACCTTTCTTCAACAAGTAAGAGATGCACCTCAGTTTCTGCTGCTCTTTCATCACCTGCTGTAAATGCTTCTAACTGCTCTGTTCTGTTTTTCAAGGCTCTTCCTGATGCGGATAATAGATATTCCCTACCTCAACATCACAGGACCAGACTGTAAGTGAAACGGTGTTGTACATCATGAATATACTTATCAGTCTTGGTTCTTAAAATGTGGTTATTGTTGAGTAGATCACAGGCTTAAATTGTGCCGCGCTCATTTTAATCTGGTTATAAAAAGCATTTTGGTGGCAGGCGTAGCTGCTGTGTTTACTGTGGAATCTGATTACTGGTATTGCTGCTGAGAAAGGTTAAATGAGAAAAAAAAAAGTGCAATTCATTACATCTCCATGATTGTTTTTACCCATTTAAGTGTGTTAACGTATCTCTGGTGTGTTTTGAGTTTTCTTTGTAGAAAAGAACCCAGATTTGAAATAAATCTGCAACAAGGTCTGGATTTCTTTGATGTCATTTGGCAAAAAGGATAATTATTAACATAAAAATTAGAAGTTGGTAGTGCATTCTTTTCCATAGCCCTACTGGTGGGTTCTCATACTGGTGGAATCCAGCGTCTTTGACTAAAACTCAGGGAAAATCCAAGTTTCCCAGACGAAGTTGAGAATCAAAGTCCTTTTTACCCCTCGGCCGAGGCGTATTGAAATCGTTTTGTCGTCTGCCTGTCCATTCTGGCCAAGGGGTATTAGTTCTACAAGTGAACTATGAAAGGAACTCGTGTGTCTTTATCTTGGAACATTGGGAACATCATTATAGTGGGAGTTACAGTGAGAAGGGAAAATGGCGTCCAGGCTCTGGAACACTGCCATGAATCTGTTAGTCAGAAATGACCCTAACTTTGAAAACTACTATGGATGAATCTATTGTATGACAAACAGGCAAATGTGAAACCTTAGCAGTCAGAACAGGTTGCTTAATTCTACAAAAAAGGGAATACTGTTGTGGTGGTCTGGGTCCACTGCTGTTGCAGTGTCCATGGTCATATTTTAAAGTCAGTATTTATTGACCATGTAGTGCTCAGGGACACTCACCCAAAACAATCTGTTTACCAATGTATTTGTGTCTGTGGATGTTTTGTTTGAATAAGTGTCTGTGTGGAATATTTAATTCCTTAATGTAAAACTGACCTTGTCCTCTACAGTGCAGCCTAAAAGAGACCACGTCCTCTATGTCACCTTCCCAAAAGAATGGAAGACCAGTGACCTCTACCAGCTCTTTAGCGCCTTTGGTAACACTTGACTTTGCATATGAATTGTGTTTCCAAACCAGTATAAACCGTCACTGACCATTCACTTTGTGCTCAGGTAACATCCAGGTTTCTTGGATAGACGACACATCAGCGTTTGTGTCCCTGAGTCAGACCGACCAGGTGCAGATAGGTGAGTGTCGCACAAACCAAACCAGACATTCAGCTGAAGCGAATCTCTGAAGGATGTATTGATTATTGATCATTGATATTGAGTCAGAAATCTCACATAAAACATCTACATACCAAAGTTTCAAGAAGCATAGCAGTATTAAAGCAAAACAGATTTTAAATCAAATCACTCCACATCCTTTACTGTTCACTGGTTTCACCATATTTCAGCTGCTGTGAAGAGGTCTGGGGAAATGATAATAGAATTACATTATATTTATTCTTTATACTCCAATGAGAATCATTCGGAGTCGGGTGCAGATCACACCAACTCTGCTGATGATTTGCTTCAGGCAGTAGAAGTTGTATTGTGATTTTTTTTTATTTTTTATTTTTTTTTTTTTTTGGGGGGGTTAGTTTAAAAAAAAAAAAAAAAACCAATAAAAATGCTTCTGCTCATTATGCAGCTATGAACACCAGCCGATACGCAGAGAGCTACAGGATCCAGACGTATGCAGAGTACGTGCAGGGCAAGCAGCAGGAAAAGGAGAAACTGGGCCAACCTGCCAAATCCTGGGGCGAGGGCAGCTGGTTGAAACCTCACTACGCCGCCGCCACTGGCTTTGGATATTCCAGGTGCATTTTGAAGCTCCGTGTATTTACCCGTTTCCTTTGAGGCTCAGCTGCGCGGTTACCTGCAATTTCAGCCAATAAACATGTTTTTCTTTCTTTGTGGTTTCAGGGGAATAAGGAAACGCAGCATCAGTCCCGTTCAGGCGGAGCAGGGCAGCGCAGAGCCTCTAATCACAGACGGCTGGAGTCACTACTCATACCCGGATGGCACTGGCAGCAAGAAGATGAAAACCGATGGTGTGTGAACATGTGCATGCATACATACTCCACTGCAGCAAAGAGGCTAAATGCAGCCTAGCACAGGTTCGCCCTCAGGGAGAACTAAGCATAGACACAGGAGCCCGGAGGCAGACAGCAGGTGGCATCTTTAATTACCATCACAAACGGACAGATAACCACGTAAAACACACGGGGTTGGGATGGTTACTTCCGAAGTCAGAATCCTGTAACCGGTTTAATTGCTTCAGCTTAGTAACTTGGCCATACATGTGCAGCTCAACAGCAGAGACTATTAAGCGGATGACAATGAGGCTGTTTACATTAAAAATCCAATAACTGGAAATAATCAGATTATTGTAATAATTGGATCTGACGCTTTTACATGCACTTCAGAAATCCCATAATCGAAAAACCCTGGTTTTAGACGTTTGAGTTCATTATCGTATTTCTTTTAGAGTATACACATACATTGTGGTGGTAGAATCAAACGCCCTATTGCTGTCTTATGCTCACATTCGACCACGTCACTTCCATTGTGTAGGGTTTCTTTCTAACACTTGGACAGATGTGAAAGAATGAAGTAAATCAGATTAACCTGTATACATGCACATAGGGGTGCGCATCACTGGATTCCTGACGATTCGACTCAGAGGGTTATGATCTGATTATAAATGATTATGGATGCACCCTGCAATTAATAAATATTTTTCTCTCTGTATGACAAGTACTTGCTATTTCTAAAACTAAGTGCATTTCTAATGATTCATAATGAAAATAAGCTGATGGATTTGCTTCCATTATCTTTTATTGAGACAACAAAAATGTGTCAATTGGAAGGTTATACTTGTACCTGGCAATATATTGGATCAAAAAGAACCGACATGGAGATGAACATGCTTAATCATGTTCATCGTGTTTCCAAAATACTTCATTGGTGCGCGACACACCCTGTAAATACTGTGGCTTTTGTCCAGTGTCCCTTTCCCCTCGACTTCAGAGAAACCAAAATGTTTCCATATGCTCGCTTTTAACAGAGTTGTAGGTGCCGCACAGGTCAGTTTTTCAGCTGTCTTTTTGTTTCATGTGTGCGTCGCCGTAAACGGTTGCAGCGCGGCGGTCGCAATTTAGTTCCCGCCTTTTAGTTACACTGTCAAAATGATTAAAATAACATTACAGTCACATTGATTTTTTTGATATCTCTGCATCGATCTGTAATCGGGCAGGTCCGCATCGCGACGCATCAAAGAATTTTTTTTTTTTTTTTTTTTTTTTCTGCACCCCTAATGCACAAAGACGTCAGAGTATTGGGTAGAAATCCGGGTGTTAATCCAGTTTCTCATAATCCGATTACTGCTGTTATTTGATAAAGCATAAGACATGCTGTTTATATGATCACTGGAATATTCGGATAACTCCACAACTGGAGTTTTGGTGCACATGTAAACGGGCTCACTGTTAAAGTTGAGCAGCACAGTGTTGGGGTTAAGAATGATTGCCTGACTAAATTAAAGAAATCAGTTGAAAAAATAAAGAGAGGGAGTCAGGATAAAGGATATCACGACAATTTACCATTTGGACATTACAAATGACAAACATGACTTGGATCCTTTACAAACCTTTTCATACATCGACTCGCGTACCCAGACCTGATGAACCATGTTTCTATCAGTGCTTTAGACTTCGTGTTCATATATCGTGGTCACGTGACAATAAATGAAAGGTGTCAAATCCACAGCCACCATTTAAGAAAAAGGACTTCTAGATTTTGTTTGTGTTCTGCAGTACGCGGCGTATTTTTGTGACAAATATAAACACAGTAAAATGTATATAAGGTATGGTAATCTGAGTTTCGTCTATTTTAGATATTACTGGACAGGCAAATACAGACGCCATTGAGAGCAAGACGTCAGAAGGCTGGCTGAAGACGGCGTAAGTAACCGTCCTCATCATTTCGTGTCACTGCCCTGTGGTCTGTGGCTGAAGGGTCGCCGTGGTTTCTGTGCCCTGCAGAGATCAGACTGCAGATTCAGCAGGGTTGAGTCCAGCCCCTGATGAGGAGAGTCCTGAGGGCACAGATCCCTTTAATGACGCAGAGGGGACGGTCACCTGGCAACAACCTCCAACAGCGCAGGGCAGGAAAGGTCAGAAGAACAAGAAGAAGGCTGAAGGTGAGTGTCACCGACAGCTTATTGACCCCCGTCTAATGGTTTATGGCGTAACTGTCCTTTTAACCACAAGGAAAGAGCCTCCTCGCAGCAGAGTTCAGCGTCGCTCGTTTTCACCCTCTTAATCGGGCAAATGGGTCTGAAATCTACATGTCTGAGGTCAGTTTTTAGGTGCTTCTTCACAAATGGTTTTATTGGTTTGAAGCGCTTTTGGAAAAAACGGCCACATTTCACTTTGTCGAACTTACAGAAAACTGCAATACATCGTTTCAGCCTCATCTACTCGTCTAAACTCCCTCTGAGATAATTAGAATTCAGATATTAAGTGACGGTCAAAGTGGTGTCTTCGTGTCTGTTCACTACTGCACATGTGCAGCTCGAGATCCAAATGACGTGAAGTAATTCCACTGCTCACTCCTGTTAAAATAAAATTAAGAGAGCTGTCAAAATTCCCAGCTGACCAAATACAGCAGGAGTTCAGGAGCTGCTGTTTGTATTTGATAAATACACTTATTTACTGAACCAACAGGCTTAGTGTTTGATTCATTACTTTAACTCCACGAGTTCCTAACTTTGTCGTCTTTGAATATTACAACTTTATCCTCATCACATTAATAAGTGTTTGTCTTTACATGTGTAGATATGAAAGTGGTAACATTTTAACATTGACTTTTTCCCTTTTTTTAAAAAAAAATTTAAATGAAGGTGATCAGTCGTGAGTAATTACAACTGTCAATCATGTGTTTAACCTGCCCACCTGCATTAAAAAGGCCTGTGATTGGTCCGTATTGAGGCTGATTTTTCTACAGACCAGGTCAGAGGTAGATGCAGAACCTCATGTCCCCTTCACCACTTAGTTTAGAAAATAATGAAAGACGATGATGGAATTTCCTCTCAACGATACAGAAAACTTCCCATTGAAGACTTGAGGCCTGTACTTACTCGTTAGTTCTAGACAGGACATATCATACTTCATGAGAAACTCAAGTGTAGAACTCATGGAAGCCCTTATTGGGTCCTCCCACTGCAGAATACGCCCTGTACGCTAGAGATGCCACAGGGGGGAAAAAAAATAAGTTCTGGCCATTTGATGTCAAACAAGTTGCGAAAAAAGAAGGATGTTGTTCTTTTGTGGCAGAGAACAAATGTGTCTGTTCTTGCAGAGTATGGACAGGCCTTCAAAGACCGTAAAGAATGCAATTTCAGACCCATTTCATGTGTTGTTTTTTTCTGGAGCTGGACTCTGGTGAATCTGCTGATGTGAATCAGGTGCAACAAAAGCATTTTCAACATGATCTGTTTGTGTTTTTTCACACTCGTTTTCTTCAGGCTTCAACATGATCTCGAAGGGACATGTTTGACCCACGTTAACGTAAGTTCAAAGGTTAAATCGAGACAATTGTGGTTCTTATCCATCCTTGTTTTTTTGTTTTCCTCCCCACGTGTGTGTCTGGTAGGATCTGAATCCACGCCTCTGTTCGAGGTCCCTGAGGTCTGGTAGCAGGAGTGGACGCCCCCCTCCTCACAATCTCTTCAAAAGCACTTGGGCCACGCCCTCTCTCAGATCGTACAGCACTGGGAGCGCCGCGTGGCCCCAAAAAGTTCACAAATCCAACTAAAACGGCTGTGGATGACGTGTCCAGAGCTATCAGCCGAGCTGCTTTACTGGACTATTGAAAGAGAACACAAGCCATAAGAACAGCTGCCATATTCTGGTCTGCACCACAGGAGCAGGAACCTCCTCAGACCCACACACAACTCACCACTGTAATGCTGAAACGTAATCTCTTCCGACTGGAATCTGCCAGCACAGCCATGCTGTTACTCTGGAACGGTTTCTCCGTTTTAACCACACCTCTGTCAGTCTTATGTTTAGTGAGCGTGAGTTGTGAGTCGTGCATGTGAGCAGGATGTCCATGTGTCCTCTGTGTCCCTGTGAATCCGTTTCCTCAGTTGTGACGGATCAGAAACCACTCAACAGGTCCTGTAGTTTACAAAGTCAGGGTCATGTAGTATTTTAACGCAAATATCAATGTTTTTTCCCCTTTTTAAAAAAAAAAATAAATAAATATTCGGTCCTGTCATCGATTTCAGTTTTATCAGATGAATGGAAAAGCTAATCTATGATGATGTGATATTTATTATTGTCATTTTGACCCATCACAAGAGGTGCTTACGTTTGTTTTTGTACAGAATAGTTTTTCTTCACTTTTTTGTGTTTAATGTTTTGTAACTGTGTCAACAATCTGCAACATTGTCAAAGTATGTTCTAAAGTAAACGGTGTAAACGTTAAAGATGACGTATACATTTTTGTATCAGATAAAGTTTAAAAATTCTTAAATATTTCCTTGGAAGGGGAAAAAAAAATTAAAGAATGTTTCTTAGTATCTCTGTTTCAGTCTCTTCTGTTTATAAAAAAACAAAAAACCATGATAGTATTTAATATTTCTGCATATTTAAGTTTAGATTGTGTCTTTTAATAATCTGTGGAGTTGGTCTCCTTTGGAACTTTTCAATATACAATAAATTAAGTACACGGTTCTACAAATACAATACTTCCAGAATAATAGTGAAGCTTTACCAAATTTGAGTTACCAACACAAGAAAGTCAAAAATGTGGGTAGGCTGCAGTTTCAGTCTCAGGTCAAAATGTGAAATAGAAAAATGAAAGAATGGGTTTAATTCCAAAGCAATGTTTGTGTCAGAGCTACCAGATCTACTTCAAAACACTGTACATTACAATGCATTCACTTCACAGGTTCTTTATGCTGGAACATTTATAAATGTGGTATAAATGGACTTAAACATACTGTATGTAATAACACTTGAAAGGACTTTGGTCATTTGTTTCCCAGTTGTTACAGTATGTAAGATCTAGCACTTTTAATCAAAGGCAGATCACTTGTAAAAACCCAAAAACTGTGGACCAGTGTTTGACTTAACATTAGTAAATTACTATTTTCGAAAATAAACTTTAAATTCTCATGTACAAGTTTAATTCAGTGCAGTAAGTAAAGTTTATTTACATAAACTTTACAGTATATATGTCAAAAAACATCCTATTGAATATCACAGACACAGATGAACTTTACTGGTCTTGAGGGGGAACATACCCTGCATTCTATTTCCTACTTTAGTGGCATAATATTCAAAATCTTTTGATCAAATGTATCATAGAACAACCCTTAACTGATACCTGTTAGTGCTGTGATGGTGCATTTATCTGCATAGACACTTAAAGTGGATTTAAAGTGGAGTACACTGGAGCTTTGCATAGTGCTGCTGGGTTTGACTTGACGGTCTCTTAATACGCCCAGAGGTTTTGGTTTATATAGATAATTAATACACAAAGTAAAGCTAATTGTTGAACACCTTTCATATCACTCACTCGCTTCTAGAAACCTGTCTGCGTTTCTACTAAATATGACACCAAACTGTCACCAAAATCTTTTTCTTTTTTTTTGTAGAAAAAACAAAAACTCAAAGTCTTTCTCATTGTAAAACATATTTGTCACATTTAATGTTTGTGGAAATGAGTCATTAAATATTTGTCTTCATCCGGTGTGGCTCTGCGTTTTCTTGACGTCCAAAAGGCACAAACCGGGACTGTGGCCGTGAGCGCTGGAAAAGATGAGAGATTGGATGAGTTTAGGAATGAGGACAACCCCAGGTGGGTGGGTCAGAGTGGATCTGACGGTTGTCTCCTTTCACCTTGTGTGTCCAAGCAGAAGGACCACAGACAACACGCCCTCTGGGAGAAATCGGAACAGTTTCCCCAGACGTCTGTCCAACTTCCTCATCTTACTCTCCATTTCCTGGTCCTCTACGGCGGCGCTCCCGTCGGTGTCCGCTGTGGTCGCTGGTGTCGTCATGGAAACCCACGAGGGCAGGTGTGTCGGTGTCAGAGATGGACAGATGAGGTAGCTGTGGCTCCGTAGGTCCTCGGAGGCGTCGAGTGCTGCTTGTCTGCTCTCTGAACAGTCGAACTCTACCAACGTGTAACAGATACAAAGTCATGAACACAGACACCGACGGCAGGAGGAGACGAGCGACGCAGCGTTGTACTCACTTATATACGCATGTTGTGACCGTCTCCCAGGTTTTATAGGCAGGACGATGGTCTCCACTGACCCGAACCGGCTGAAAGTCTCTCTGAGCGTCTCTTCACACAGATCAGACGTTTGTACATTGGCGCCGTTTACTTCAGTTTGGTTCCGGCTGTTTTTAACGCGAGGGCCGAGTGAATATGAAGTGTGTCCGTTGAGTTTTGCAGTAACATGCAGGTAGTCCGCTGTGTCAGGCTTGGCTTGGACAGCGTACACATGACTGCTGTTCAGAGGGTCACAGGTCAGAGCATCCAGAGTCACATCCAGGTCCAGCATCGACTCATTAACGGGCCTCTGGACCTGAACAGAAACCAACCAGCTGGAGGTATCACATCAGGTTTCTGCAGCGTTCAACAAGTTCAGTTCAAAGGCGCTATATGTAATATTTCCACTGTCAAATATTAAAAAATACCTAAATTCATCAGCACTGAGAATACAGAGCTACGAAGTGTTCCCAAAGATGCCAAAGTACTGGATGGTAGGGATTGAAACTGATGGTTCAGGGGATTCATGTGACCACTAGAGGGAGTAGTGAGTCACTGTCGGTCTCCCATGGTGAGGAAAACTAACACCGTGAGGCCTTTGACCAAAGAAAGTGACCAGATGGGATGAGAACCATTAAGGCACAACTTTGAGTCAAAGAAAATTAGTGGTCAAATCTAGAACCACTGTTGTTGTTTTCTCCACTGGACACAGCTGTAAATGAAAAGAATGGAGTCTGACGCTGAAAAGGCAGCGTTTCTTCTACACAGGTGAGTTTGACTTGGAGGCTTTTGAAGGTACAAAGGTATTATGGGATGTTGTTATCTCTGCTAAGTTGCCTTTTGTTGATCCTCGGTTCAGACTAAACTGTGACAGTTCGGACCTTGTTTGTTGGATTCCAAACAGATCTTTAGTTCAGCTACTGACAACACGAACCGTACAGAAAACAGGTGATTTGTGGTTTTACTGTGTCTGTTTTCTGTCTAAAAACAGAGCTGTAATGTAAACTATCAGCTGACGCAAGTTAAGATTATGAGACAAAATGTAATTTTGCCGACAGTCAAAATGAGCATCTATGGGTTTTAGTTTGAAGAAAAAACTTGATGATACCATAATACAGATGTGTGTGTGAACAATGAGCTTTATACTTTCTTTAGTGACTGATCCAGTCTGTGGATACATAGTGTTGATTGGTGGTTTTGGTCCTAAGTGTGTTCTGGTACCAGACTGACCCCTACTGGTGGGTGTGTGTAATATCAATACAACATAAAATCATTTAAAGACTCATGACACTGGATAAATTCACCATAATCTTGAACTGTAAAAAATACTATTCACCACATGAAACTTGACAAATTTTGGTACACATGGAACACTTTCTATATCCTCCAGGATAATTAGAACTCATGAAATGAATCACAGAATGATGATGAAATAAACAGAACTGATAGGCTGCATTCTTTCTCTGGGCATCTTTCTTCTTTCTGTCTTTATGTATTTTTGAGAAAAAAAATTAAAAAGATGCAAAAAAAAACACATTGTGAGCTGCGATACTATAAAATTAAGACTGACTTCAAAATCCAATCACTTTTTTATGTATATTTTAGACTTATATAACTTTATTTGATTTTAGAGTCTAGACCTTTTAGAAGCCCTGGTGGTAGTCTGCAAAGGTTAACTGTAATATAAAAAAGAATAATGAAGTGCAAGAGCAAAGAATAAAATGAAAAGACTTACCTTGATGGACTGTCCCTGCACTTTCACTCCGTTCAGAGTCTTCAGAGCCACCACAGCAGCCTCCAGCAGCTCAAACTCAACCTCTGCATGAACCTGGAGAACAGACATTAGTCATAAAGCACAGGTGAGGATATGGAGGCAGATCCGGCGGGAATGAGAACACTGAAGCCGTTTAACAGTTACGAGCTGAGGAAAAACAGATTTATGTCATGGTTAAGGTCACACCCAGGGTCATTCTCCTCCTTCTCCCCAAAGCACCAAAACCAAAACAGAAAATACGGACAACAAAGATGCTAACATAAACTAATCTCACAGATTTTCCTTTGCACATAAACATGAGGAATTGATGTAATATCCTATGAAGTGGCAGAAATCAAACCTACCGTTTTGTTGAAGGTATAAAACTGGCAACATGTGCAACAATAACTATTGTTAAATTAAAAACTGATTCAGTAACATCAGCTCCAAGCATGAAACAGACCCCAACTAAAGGACACGAATGTGACATATTGTACCTTTAAAGGGGTTATATATGATATTGATGTTCCAACCTCCCACCTGCAGACGGAGGCCACATCCTAGAACACACTTATGACCAAAACTACCCATGAATCAACACTATGTATCCACAGACTGTATCAGTCACTAATAAAGTATAAAGCTCATTGTGTACACACATCTGCATTATGATATCATCAAGTTTTCTTCTTCAAACTAAAAGTCATAGCTGTTTATTTTGACAGTGGCTCAAAATAACACTGTGTCTTATAATCTCCATGTCCGGCATCAGCTGATAGTTTACATTATAGCTCTGTTTTTAGACAGAAAACGGCCACAGTAAAACCACCAATCACCTCTGTTTCCTCTACGGTTTGTGTTGTCAGTATCTACACTATAGATCCGTTTGGAATCAAACAAGGTCAGAACTGTCACAGTTTAGTCTGAACCATGGATCGACAAACGGCAACTTCGTAAAGAAAACATCCCATAATAACTTTATACCTTCATAAGCCTCAGAATCAAACTCACCCATGTACAAGGAACGCTGACATTTCAGCATCAAACTCCATTCTTTTCATTTACAGCTGTGTCCAGTGGAAAAAACAACAGTGTGTCTAAATTTTATCACTTTTGTTGACTCTAGACTTTATTTCTCATCCCATTTCATCACTTTCTGATGCTTTGGTTGAAAAAAAAAAAAAAAAAGACCCTGTGCGGATAGTTTTCCCCACCATGGAAGACCGGCAGAGTGACTCACTGCTCCCTCTAGTGGTCACATAAATCCAGTTCAGCTCTTTATTGTAAACGCTATGGTGTAAATTTAGGTCATTTTTTAATATTTGAAAGAAGAAATCCTACATATAGCCCCTTTAAAGTATAAATATTGCAGCAAAAATATTAATTCTAAATGATAATGATGTATGTGAGATATATACCCTGACAGTTGAGTTGAGCATTTGGATTTTATGAACAGGTCCGCAGCAGCTAAACAGTCGCCTCACATCCTTCTCACTGAAACCTGGAGGGAACGGCCCAGCGAACACAACACACATATCGCGCAGACTTGAGAACATCTGCAGGAAAAACACACACACACACACACACAGTGAGAAAACTCCATCAAACTAACACTCGACAGTTGAGTTGATAATATTCTGAGTAAAAGTCTCACTCTGTGGAGCTGCTGATGAGGGAGACCAGTCGTCAACGGCTCCGAGAAGGACGATAACTGAAGCACCGAGAAGAACGGACACGTGGTCTGTTTCCTGAAAGAGTCCAGAACCTGAGGAGGAAGATGAGGAGGAGGAGGAGGAGGAAGAGGAGGAGAGGACACAGCCAAGAAAAAGAAAAATCAGACACTGAATTTTAATGCATTTGTCCAAGACAGACGGGACATTTTGTGGAATCGGTTAAATGAAGAAATGACAGAATGTCAAGGTTCGAGGACACTTTTGGAATAAATGATCATTCCTCCTCTGAGGGAAACTAAGGAAGAAATGATGTGTTCAACTCTGTAAGATATGCAGCATTTTTTAAATCCCTATATTGAATTAACCCCAAAAACTGATGTTGAAACAGTATAAGAAAAGAGACAGAATTTTAATTGTATATAATTTTGTTAAAAAAAAAAAAAAGGATATCGACAATTAATGTAATAAAACATTCAGCCTGTTGAACTAAAACTGTATTTATCAAAAATAAATCATGTCATAATATTGTAACTTTTTCCTTTTTCTTAAACTGTTGACAGTTTTTTTTCAGAATTCTTGAAATACTTAGTTCTATTTTCTTAAAATATTATGAATTTATTATCTTACTGTTCATTTTTCTCACTTGTTTCATGTAATTCTTTAATTTTTTTCCCAACATTTAATGACTTTATTCTCCAAACATCAGTGTGGTCTGGACAGAACAGTTCTGGCCCAGTTCAGCTGATGACCCCAGAACTAGAGGACTCCAAACTTTCCTTGGTTCTGATCAAGAACGGGTCAGAACCGCCAACCACGGCTCCTCGCGCCTCACCTCTTTGTCCGACTTGTGCCACTGCTGTTTGGATAACTCCAGGACGACGTCTGACCGTTTCCCTGAGAAGGTTACGGACCGGCCGAGCATCTGCAGTACATCAGAAAACCTGCACAAGAACCACGGATGCAGTTAAGTGGGTTTGACACTGTGGATCAGAAACAGTACTTCTGTGCACTGGTTTCACATGACGGTGCTACAGTGACACGATTAAAGACAAGCAGAAGAATGTTCCAGGTTATTTCTGAAAAGGATTCCGTACCCGAGGAAGATTACATTCATAGTTTTAAGAGCGCTATCTACAGGGACAGGGGTTTCGTCCTTATCCCTTTAGACCGATAATGAATACTTTTAGATTTATAGAGGCTTTGGTGGAATCTAACAAGTACTTTAAGTATAACTGCTGTACTTCAGTTCACATTTCAGATACTTGTCCTCTTGAGAGGTTTATTTGCTTTTAGTTTAGTCATTGGTGCCTTAGGGAAAGAAACAGTGCACATGAAGACCCTTACATAAGACAAGGGAGGTATAAAACAAACAAACATATGCACATAAAAATAATTCAGTAAAAATTAAATAAGTGAATAAATAGGATACAAATATAATACTAATAAAACAGAACATTTACAGAAATCCATTTTGCTGTTTTGCTTCATTCTCAGTTTGTTTTCCATAGATTTACTGTGTGTTGGTAACAGTTGTAATAGTGATTAGTACTTGCTAGTAATTTTATTGATGACATTTTGAAATTCATTCATTCATTTTCTGAACCCACTTTATCCTCACTAGGGTCACGGGGGTCGCTGGAGCCTATCCCAGCTACTTAAGGGTGAAGGCAGGGTTCACCCTGGACGAGTCAC
>JAPQRQ010000001.1:24160211-24178407 GCA_037367365.1 Apogon talboti
ATTAACCTATCAGTGCATGTCTTTGGATGGTGGGAGGAAGCCGGAGTACCCGGAGAGAACCCACGCAGACACGGGGACATTTTGAAGTTTATAGAACATGATGATTTATACCTTGTACTTGGTGGTGGAGCAGGTGTGCGTTCAGTTTCAGATCCATCCTCTATTGTATATCCCCACAGCTCCTCCAGATGACTCTCTACAATCTAACATTGAACACACAGAAGGGTTTCCATCCGCTCTGTGGGTGGGTGTGTGTGTGTGTGTGTGTGTGTGTGTGTGTGTATTTATTAAGCAGTGTGTTACCTTGTAGGGTCCTGTTTTAATAAAGTACTGGGCCAGCTCCAGGGCGGCCACAGCGTCCTCTGTGGGATTATGGCCTAGCTTGTCTTCAGTTTGTATTTGCCTCCTGAGTGAAAACTTTTCATTATTATCTATGGTTTGTAAAAGGTACATACAGACACCGAGAAAAAGAGGAAGGAGGGTTTTTACTTGAGCAGAGTCTCGGCCAAGATCTTGAGCTTAAACTTCTGTCCAAACTCTCTCCTGTACAGCAGTGAAGTGTCGATGACGTGCCGGTGGATCATCTTCAGGGAAAACACAAACAGGTCAAAACTCTGGCCTGTATTGATCTGGGTGTGAACTGTTTCTGAAGTTAAATAAAAAATAGAAAGTCTGGCTTGAATGAGGGTGATGAAAATGTCTGTGTTTACAACCGGGGATGGTATTGTTACTTTAAAGCGCTGAATACATTTCTAACCTTCTGGTGTGTTATGCAGTATCTGGGACAGGTCTGCTCTGTGTTCCCAGAGTCAGAACTAAACACAGAGAGGCAGCGTTCAACTTCTACGCCACACATACTGTATATGGAACAAACTCCCAGAAACTGTACATCTGCTCAAACTCTCTTTATTTTTTCCACTTTCCCTGCTTATTCTTAGGTTATATTCTATTTTAGTTTGTTTTACTTTTCTTTTATTTACATTTTCTTTGCCATAATGCATTTCAATTTCTATGTAAAGCCCTTTGAATCGTTCTGTACATGAAACATGCTACACAAATAAATCTGCCTTGCCTTTAAATGGAAACTAACTCCAGTGCAGACTTCACAACAACTTAGTCCAGTTTTTAAAAATACCACTCAGATTGTCAATGTGTGACTCTTGTCTGCAGCCTTCTTCTTAGAATAAATGACCTCTAACACTCACAGGGTCTCCAATGTCCCTTGAAAAGAGGGACAGTGAAGCTGAAAAGTGGAAAAAAAAAAACAAAACTATTTGGTCTGATACCTTGACAGTGTCCCCCAATGAAAACACACCTTTGTGCCTCTTCCTGGACCATAATGAATTTATTTTAAGTGGCAACAACATACAGAATTTTTGCTTTTGGCCTTTTTTGTGGCATTTTTCCTTCTTCAGTAACACAGGCATCGTGATACATTGTAGCTGAGGGGTTGTGCAACATCATCAGGGAGTCCTGTTTACCTGTTGTGGACTACATGTGATATGTGTAAAGCTTAAATGTGATTTCATTTTAGATAGATGTGTATTATGGATGTGTTTGCTTTGAACTGGGGTTAAGAATGTTTAGGGGTGTTACTACCACTACCCACTATGCACTGCTTTGTTACGCTGTTTGTGTTTATCATGGTGGCAGTTATGTGCAGCACTTGAATCCAAAACAGATTTGACAATGATACATTACAGTATATCGTATGTATCATACCACAGAATCATTGTGTTGTGATGCCATTGTTACCACAGGTAATATATCATGATAATGTTGTATCTTCAGTTACTTCAGGATTCCTTCCTCTATAAAGCAAATGCCCTGATCAATTTAAGACACCGGAACAATCGTAAGGAATTCTTGAAAACAGAGACAGAAACTTGGGTGCTCTCCCTGGTTTAAAAAAATAATCACTGTAAACAACCCAATCAAATCCAAAAAAAAAAGAAAAATCCTCTTTCTCATGTGTATACTTTCAATAAAAAAGTAGTTAAAAGCTAGAAATGCTGGTAATGTGCCAGAATCACTCACTTTCAGAGCCCTGAGGTCACAGTGTAGTGAATGACCGACAAGAACCGCGTCCCTCGGCAAAACAGCTCCGAGCTTCTGCTGAACATCGCGGAGGGTCGTCTTGATTGGCCGCAACATCTCCGCAGTGATACCTGAGAATCTATCAGGAAGCACACAGCAACAAACATGCTTTAACATTTGATATGACTTGTTAATATACTTAATAATGTAAAATACACCGGTACACGTGTGTGTGTTTGTGTGTGTGTACTTGGTGAGGTAGTTGAAGACCGGGTTCGGAGGTTTCACCAACTCGTCCACTAAACACTTCCCACTGCTATCCACCAGAGAAACACGGGACAGCTCATTTCCCTTTGCTGTGAGACACTGAAACAATAACATTGCAATGAACTGTTGGAGTCTAAAAACTTTTACATCACAACACAGGATGGTGAAGAGACAGAGACAGGTTGGTTTCAGGTGGCAGAAAACTGAACGTTACCCAGAACTTCTCACCATCTCACAGTCGAGTCCATACAGGGGGCTGCTGTCAGTCACAACATCAGCACTGTCAGTACAAACGAACCCCTCACAGCCTGGCAGCCCTGTATCAGATAAGATGTGAAAAGGTCCGACTGGGAAACAGACAAGCAGACAGTTACAGACAGACTCACCTTTTGTTGGGTAATTGTTCTTGATCATTTCCTCTTGACTGAGGACATATGCTGTCAGTCCTCTCCTCTCTGTCCCAAACTTGGATATTACTGGATGCCTTTTCAGTGCTGCAGCAGTGAGTTACATATACATATACACACACGTAAGAACAACTATTAATAATCACAATAGTAATCTGCCATTTCTATTCTTAGTAAATGTAAATGGTAGTGACTGCAATATTCAGGGTTCGTACACATTCTTCAAGGTCAAATTCAAGCACTTTTCAAGCACTTTTAAGGGTCATTTTCAAATTTTTCCAGCACAGCACCTTATGGCTGGGGTAAAATACGTATCTACAGGAATATATATACCCATGATTATTGTTTCCACTTTTTATCGCAATGGTGTACATTGTATTATACTATAAACATCTAAAATTATGCTTCATAATAGTAAAAACTTTAGAAATTAAAGAGAAGACAAAGTTTTATCCAAAAAAAGGGAAACCACTTGGCATTCTTCAGACACACTCGCACCGAGACAAAAATTAACATAAAAGTGTACCTGGAGTCGACCTGGGAGCACCTGCTAATTTTCTTTTTTTACATAAAGTTTTATTTTTAAAATGTATCACCTCTCTGTAAGTAGCTTTGGCTTGGCATCTAACCACAGAGTTATAACTGCAAGCACTTTCAAGCACTTTTCAGACCTTGAAAACACAATATTGAAATTCAAGCATTTTCAATGATTTTAAGCACTCGTACAAACCCTGAATATTATGCTATTATACAATTAGAACAAATCTAAATCCACATCTTTCACCTTTGTGCAGTCTATTCCTCTCCTCCTCTGTTTGGAAAATAGCTGGACTGTCTGATTTTGTGACTTTGCTGCTGAAGATTCCTGATGCTACATTGTGCGACGATGGAGTGAATGTGACCCTCTAATACAACCATCAACACACAGATAAATCCAATTAGATATGACTACAAACCACCAAAATGTTATCAATACAGTGATTAAAAATTGTCCCTACTTACAGTGGTGTAGCTTTTCCTGAGGTTTGGCAGTGAAAGGTAATGTTTATAAAAGTGACTCTGAGTAACGTTCTCCACTATCACAACATTCACACCCTGAACCTTCTTCTGCTTATGGAAACGGCACCAGCTGGTACAGAGGAGAGACAAGAGAAGAAAACACTTTCATAAGTCTGAAAGAGAAGAAATTAATTTGATTGTATCCCATGTTTAAACACAGTTTTATACATTAGAGACAATAGTTTAATGAGACCTACCACAATCATTACAGTATTTATCTACCTGGGCTTTTTGACGGACTTCCCCAGTGCAGCGTAATGTAGCAGCTCTGTCAGCTCATTCAGTGTAACCGGTTGCTTGAGGTGCTCGAGAAGCATGGAGATCCTCGGTGAGCGGGCTGGGTGGACGTCCAAAGGCACATGATCACATTCTTGTCTGGTTTTTAATCTCTTGGTCCTCTCATGTTCAGCAGCAACAAGTCTCTTTCTTTTGTTTCCATTAGATGATGCTGGTGATGTAACCTCCATGTTTCTAAGTCAAACAAAAGGTATCTGTATTGGTCCACATGCACCAGGACAGTATAACCAATGTAACTACTGTGTCATTGAATTGCATCAGGTAACAAGGAAAAACACTACACCTTTGAGAAGTTGCAACCTAAAGCTGTTTGGTCCTGCACAAAAAAATAACAAACACAGATATTTTACATGAAGCTTCAGAGCTGAAACGCACAGTTTAGAATCCACACTTTTCCTACAAAGGACTATTTGAATTTTTTTCTACTTTTCACTGGTGCAACATTACATTCGGTGAAGGTTATAGTACATGGACTTCAAGTCTCTTCATCTTTTAATGACACACATTAGGTATCTTATTTAGATATTTTGAGGAAATTTAAAAATCACAGCTCGTGATAGCTTGTTTTCCCAGACTTACTGGGTTATGACCAGCATGTTCTTCTTTAAGGAGCTCTCAGGTTTGAATTAAATGATTAAATTATGATACCAGCATGAACAGTAACTAATGGTTCTATGATCATTTACTGTCTTTGGATTGTTCATCACAAATCATTCTTAATGTCCTTAACACTTGTGAAGTATTTGTAAGTAATTCTCACTTACTGTGTATATTTGAGTTTTAAAACTCTCTGGTAGCTCTTAGGGAGAACGCACGAGAGTCTGATATCAAGCTAGCCAAAGGTCTTACCTATATTTACATATGTGTCATTCTATAAAATTCTGGGTTTAACAAAAACACAATAACGGAGACAACGCTGGAAATACCATGTGATTTTGGTCTTGCTAGTTCCAAATAGGGACTCTTTCCGAAGCCAGCACATGCTAAAAACACGCTAATGAAATTCATAAACGCTGCTACTACTGACTACTTCCGGTTAGGGCTTTTAGAAATAAATGTCAGTATAACGATTGTTGCTCCATTAAGTTAATAAACAGGGCTAGAATTACGTTTTGTAGAATAACACCATGCATATATTGTATATGATACAATTTTTTGATCCAAATGTCAACATTTTTGGATTGTGTCTGTGGTATGTTGGTTTTTTTCTACTTTATTTGGTTACAAAATAAATGTAATTTATCCAGTTTCCGTAGCTTTTCATTCATCGATGTTTCTGGGATTGTTTTTACAGACTTGGAGCCGACACCAATCGAGCTCAGACTGTTGTGTTTAAAATCAGAGCGGGTTCGCTGGCTCTAGTTACAAAAACTAGGATTTTGTTTTTAGCATTTTAGTCCTAGCTACTATGTCTACAAAGAAACTTGCAAAGTAAGTACCTCACACACCGTCAGTTAGCATGGTGGCTAAATAATGCTAACCGGAGCCAAACAAAACAAACAGGTATTTGAAGAGCTAGGATTGCATGATTCAGATGACCGTTGTTACAATTGTTTCAAAACTGTTTAAGTAAAATTTTAAGGGCTGATCCACAGTAATTCTGTTTCTAAATATTTGCAGCCCTCACACAACTTTGTGAGAAGATTAAAATTCAGCAGTTAGATAATAACTTTTGGAAGCTAGATTTTAGATCCAGCTTTCTGATGGTCTGTTTTCGGGCTCGTTCTCCAGAGAACTTGGACTATTGAGACAGCGGAGTCATGCCTCCTCTGGGTCAAAAAAATCAGCCTTATCAAGTAAGTACGATTACTGATCTTGAACCTCTGGCTTCACATAGTTTCATCAGATTATGTAACTTTATAATAATTTGTATGCTTTCTTGCAGATCAAGTATTTTCATACCTGATCGTGATTGACTTTGAATCAACTTGCTGGAGAGAGAAAAACAACTATGGCCAAGAAATAAGTACGTTTTGTAGGAATTCCCTTTTTAGATATGGGGTTTCCTGTTATGCAGTGACATTTGTGTCCCTGTTATATATTGATTCATGTTTTCTCAAAAATGAGACACATTTGTATAATAAGCCTCTTTGTTACATTAACAATATAAGTTTTTTTTAGTGATCAGTTAGTTGTCTTTTTAACACTTTGTCCATCTTTCTTTGTCCTTTCCATGCAGTTGAGTTCCCTGCCGTCTTGTTGAACACATCCACCGGGGAGGTGGAGTCTGAGTTTCATACATATGTTCAGCCACAGGAACATCCCATTTTGTCAGAGTTCTGCACTGAGCTCACTGGGATCACACAGGTGTTATATGCAAAACTATATATCTGTTTAGGACCACAGGTTAACTGATATACTTTCTAATGATTCCCACTGTGGTATATCTAACAGCCTAATTTATTTCTGTCACAGGTGCAGGTTGAGGCAGGAATTCCCCTCCGGATATGTCTGTCCCGCTTTAGCAGGTGGCTACAAAACCTGCAGCATCAGATGGGTGTGGTTTTTCCCAGCAGGCAACACAGAAGTTCTGAGGCTCTGCCTTCTCAAAAACTGTGTACCTTCCTCACATGGTCAGGTAATACTCATCTGTATTGGAGTTAGTTTGTTAGTGGTAAATGCTTCATAGCGATGGAGCATATTTAATCCTTGCTCACACCCAGGGGAGGATTCATCAGTCTATGTCATGCTTGATGGTGCATCTTTGTCATCATGGTAACAAAAACTGAAAAATGTCTAAATCTGCTACGTGATGGAATGCGCTACCAACAGGATAACAAACCCTGAACTAAGTTTTTATAAGCTGTCAAGATGAAAAACGGAACCTTCACAGAAACAAAAGTAGATGATGTAAAGCATGAGTAAGAAGAATGTAAAAATTAATGTGGCACTGGGACCTTCAAGGTGCGAATGTGTGCAGGAAGCATTTTATCACTGCTAAGTCAAATATGCCAGCTATGCCGCTATGTTTCTATAAGTTAAACAGAAACATTGAGATGATGGATGAATGTAGATAAATCAGGGAGCTATGCAGTAATGTTATTAATGGTGCAAGTATCTTATCTAACAACAGTGCCCTGCTAACCAATAGCTTTCTAAAAGCTAACCTTTATAATTTTTCACATAAAATTCACTTGATATCTCATTCAAGTCACCTTCTTTTATGGTTTTAGCAAGCTATGGGTATTTTGTTTGTCATATTGATAAAATGTCCTAAAAAATTGACAATAAGAAACTAAATAGTGTATTTTTACCTTTACTATAAGCCATATACAAGGGATATTCGTTAAAATATCCCTGTTTATCAAGTTATTTGACTGTTGAGTTTTATTTTTTATATACAATTTAAATCTGCTCTTGTGTGCGTTACGTATCAGACTGGGATCTAGGAGTTTGTTTGCAGTACGAGTGTAAACGCAAACAGATTCATAAGCCTGATGTTCTGAACAGCTGGATAGACCTGAGAAGCACATACAGGGTAAGTCTGAGCTCCCTTCATTTGTCTGTCTGCTTTCTGATAATTTCACAGTCAGATGCTTCTAGTTGTCCTTTTTGTATCTTGGTATTTTCTTAATTGCATCTACCAGTTTTCTTGACTAACTTATGTAACATGTAATGAAAAAAAGACAACATTTTCATCTTTAGCTAAATAATGTTTTTTAAAAAAATTCACATTAAAATAAAACTGAAACAGTAAAATCTTAACATTAATAGCTGTAATAGTGTAATTTTGTTGGATGCTTCTTATTAATGAAGATTATTTTCAGCTAATTAATCAGTGGGACAGTGTAAAATCATATGTTTGACCACCTTTGTGTTCACTTTTTTATTTTCCAGCTGTTTTATAACAGGAAACCTAAAGGCCTGAATGGGGCGCTACAAGATCTGGGAATACAGTTTGAAGGCAGAGAACATTCAGGTACAGAAAATTCTATGGCAACATAGAAAAATACACGTAATGTTTTTTTCTATTAGTTTTTAATTGTGTGTTTTTTTTGTTTAGGTTTGGATGATGCTCGTAATACAGCTCAGCTGGCAGCCAGGATGATGAGGGATGGTTGTATCATGAAAACCACTCGGAGCCTTGAGAGGGTGAGTGGTTGCCCGACAGTGCCCTTAATCAACCCCAACTCCTAAAATCTCAGTCTCCATCGCCTCCACCAACGAAACAACTTTACCCACCATCCATACCAAGGCCTGCTACATTCAGATTTCACATGTCCATATTTTAAAGCTTATTTTGATATTAATAAATATTGTGGATGATCTGGTGCAAATTGTATGCAGTCATCTTTGTGCCTTTTAGTTTGGTGGGATGCATTGGCTAAAAGGACGACAGACACTTTTAACTTGAGATAAAGCTCTTTAACCTCCTAAGCCCCAGGTCTTTGAGTTTTGGCTTTTTTTAATTAAATAATTGCTTGGAAACATCATGATGCAACAGTTTTTTCAGATGCATTCTTAAAATTTTTTATGGAATGTCATTTGTTGTGGACAGTTGTTTGTTTGTTTTGGGGGTTTTTTTTGTATAAAGCTGTGAATTTCTTGTCCTCATACATGGACAGAGGGTCTTAGGAGGTTAAAGTATGAGGTCAGATAATTACAAGAAAACATCTCGGAAGCAATTGAGGAAAAAACTGTTATCTCCAAATATTTATAGAATAAATTATGATCACTACACTCAACACATGATTGATACCTCTTTTTAGTGGATTTTAGTGCTTTCAATATTTAATTTTTACATTTTTTTCCAATGGCTTCTATGTTATCTGAGGGTTAATAACAAAATCCTAATTTCATAATTATCCAATCTTTTCCTTTAAGTACAGAATTCCATACTAATGATATGAGTTTTCTATTTTTTTTTCTTTTGAGCTCTTCCGTATGTTGCATCAGTAACTGGAAACATTAAATGGATGCATGATTTCCTTGAAAGGTCAAATATGTTTAATATTTTATGAGTTGCTAAGTATTTTTTTTGTTCTTATCTTCTCCTCATAGACCCCACTGACAAGCAAACCCATCTTTGAAAACAAAACCTGTCCTACAGAAAACAAGAAAGACAAACCCAAGTTGAATGCTGATAAAATGGCACACAAGCTTGCGGCAGAAAAAACTCCAACATCCAAGATTTCTCCTAAATCCTGTCAAACCGTATCATCCACAGAGAACCACAGTAGAATTCTAAACCCAAAGGACGGTGTAGCTGAAGAATCTGTTCATAATTTGGTGTCACCTAAGACTGTACTGAGTGGTACAGCAATATCATCATGGGGGCACAGTCGAAGGTCGAACACAGCGAACGTCCTGACTCATCTTTGTTCGTCTGTTCTAATAAATAGCTCTTCGTCGCGCAGTAACAACAGCCTTGTTCTGTGCTCTACGACCGTTGGTGGCCTTTTACATGTACCTCGACCTAATCAGCCTCTAAAAACGGGAGCAGAGGAGGAAAGTGTTGAAATCACAGTGGAATCAGAGGACAGATGCAGTTCCTATGATGACGTGGTGTTAGACGGAGACGATGTCTGCAGTGTAACAGACTTTGAATATGTGTCAGATTTGGACAGCGGATGTTATGGTGATTCACATTCTTCTGTGGGTCCGGCCACATTATTGGGTAAAATAAAAGAAACTGTAGTTGGAAACAAATCTAACTCAGATGAAATGGGGCAGAATTCAACGGTCTCAGAGCCAAGGGTTTGTGTCACGGTGCCAAAATCTGTTACCTCCAAATTAAACCATCCAACTAAAGGAGTCACCAAAGCCTCTTCAGAGTTACCACACAGGTGGGAAACACACACATATCCTGTGTTAAAGACAAACCCTTTTGTTCCGGACAAGCCCTCCAACCCAAGTACCTCATTCCCCAGGCCTAAAACAGTCATCACTCAGGACACGGGACGCAGAGAGACGTCAAAGTTCACCATCTACTCTGATCTGGCAAACATGGCTGCAGGCGCCCGCTCCTGCCCCACCCCAAAAAACGCCCTCTCCTCTCTGTCGAACAACACACTGTCCTCTTGGTCCACCAATCGCTCCTTTGTTCCAGGGACACTGAAAGGAGGCTTGAAGATCACGTCCCCGTTCTGTTTGTGTGGCCGCCGGGCAAAGCGCCAGGTCGTGTCCAACGGGGGTCCAAACCAAGGCCGTTGGTTTTACTGCTGTCCAGTTCGCCGCTCGGCCGGCGCCTGCGGCAGAATACAGAAAGGGTGTGAGTTTTTCAAATGGGAATCAGCTGTGATGAAGAGCAGCTCCACTTCCTCTGGATCCTCTGTTTCACTATGTCATTTTAACGCCTCGGTCAACTGTCAACCCCGCAGGTCATCACTGAGAAAGAGCTATTAGCAGGTCTTTACGGTTCCTAAATATTCTATTACATGTATTTAGAATCAGATTTATTGTCATTGTTTAAAGAGCAAGTAAAAAAAAACAATAAAAAGCTGTTGAGCAATATCAGTAAAAGACTGCAGAGTAAATAATCTAGTAAACATGAAATATGAAATAAAATATGTATGTATACACATGCATAAACAACAGTGTAAATAAGGTGCAGTATGTATGTAGCAATGAAACAGGAGAGACTGTTCAAGCTGGTGGGGGTGGAAGACGTCAGGGTAGGGGAGTGTTTTTAACATGATTTACATTCTCTAATGTTAAAATAAATGATCAAGGGACATTAATGTAGTATATATCAACCATACCTATTTATTTTCCCCATCATGAATTCACAAAGTATGAACTGTCATGTATGTAAATCATGTATTTCACTGTGCTGTAAATGAAGTTCTTTAGAATGTTTGCATTTTTATTTAAGGTACAGGTGTGTAATTCAATAAGCAAAAACAAATAACATTACATATCTATGAAGAGTAGTGATATCATGGTTGTGCAATAATGAACTTTTATGTACATGAAGTATATAATTTTGTAAATATTTCATGGAGATTGAATGAAATGCCAGTAGTTTTAATAAAGTCACTTTTTATAGTAATAGATTTCATGTTTTTAGTTTGTCATTTTGCATGGATAAACATACTGACACTATACATAAGAGGTCAGAGTAAAGGTTGTGTCAGGATCTGTAAGATTACATTTAATGGCAAAAATAAACCTAATTATAATTCATTATCATTGATCTCAGTGTAAATGCTGCTGTTGTCATTACAAAGATGGTGTAGCTTTAGCGGATCTTTTCTGTACATAAATATTGTTCTGATAATGTTGGAAAAACAAAGTGACTCATCCAAAACTAACCCAGCCCAGTTTTATTATGATCACCTGTTTTAACCGTGGTTTGGGGGAACACATAAGTGACAAATCCAGTTTCACAGCCTTTGCTTTTATGATTTATATGAAAGAAAACCTTTCAGAGACTTTTTAAATTTGGAAGCTGAAGGGATTTACTGTCGGACCTGATGTATGATGTGAAAAGCGTCTGTCAGTCTGATAGGGAGCATCGTTGTCGTTAACATCTGTGTTTGGTATAAAACATGACCTTAGGAAATGGGAACAAGTTGACCACGATTGCGACGACAGCAGGGGATTTACCTGACCTTTACATCACAGCTGTAAACAGGAAGGCCCTGTCAATTATTAGTGACAACACACATCCCTGCGACAATGACTTTGAGCTGTTCCTGTCCCACTGTAAAACACCTCTGGTAAAGAAAAACATCTACAGAGCAGAAGTCAACAAGTTACAGGACAATAAAATACAAGAATAATCTGTATCGTGTATGTTGCATCTGTTTTGTTCTTCAGATATTTGTGTTTTTGTATTGTAACATTTATATACTGTATATTATACTGTTTTTATTATATTCCTCTGGTGAGACCAAAGACAATTTTCTTGCTATGGCTGGATAGAAACTGTAATGATGATAAACTGTATTTGTAAAGTACTGCTCCAAACAGTGTTGTAAAGTGCTTAACCCTTTAAACACTGAGCATAAAATGGTCCACCTGGACTTGTTTTTCTTATTTTGACTAACTAAAAAGTTAGAAAATATGCTGTGAGTGAGTCCCTTTGCCCATTTTTCAAGAGCACTTTTTTTTCCAGATCTTTCAAAATCTAGTAATCATTTACTGCATGTTATAATACTGCTAAAACATATTCTTCTCCAGCTTCTAGTGCAGGCCTGAGTGAAATTATCGTAATGACCCAATAAAATCTATAAAGCACAACCTCTCAGGTTTCAGAAACTGTTGGAATTTTTCCAATTGCTCAAACAGTGAAAGAGTTCCAGCCATCCAAACGGCATATGCGCAGGGTGTGTCAGTGATGACACATCAGGTTTTAAAGAGTTAACAAACACATAAAACAGAAATAAAATCCAGCTATATAAAACAAGCAGTCAAACAGAATAAAAGAATATAAATAAACACAGGAAGATTAAAAACTACACATAAAACACTACCGATACAGTATAAAAGTAATGGCTACATAAAAAAAAAACTGGTGGCAATCTTAAGTATAGCACAGGGAACATTAACTCAATATAATAAGAATAGAAGTCAATTTGATTCTAAATTAAATCCAATATATTATTCTAGTATGTGTTATTAGCAGTGTATTAATATTCTTATTGAAAAATATTTCAATTTCAATGGATTCTGTGTGACTGAGTTTTATTTTCTCATAATCACCAGATCCCTATGTCTCTATTATGTCTCTGCAATCTTTTATTGTAATGATGTGTCTTTTGTGAATTCAGTTTGCGATTGGTTGAACTCCGATTGTTGTTTTTTAGATACTTTTGGTAGGTCTGAACCACTTTACACTGAGAATGAACAACAAGATCTGGAGATGATCTCCCTTGTCAAAGTTGCTCAGATTCCTCCTCTAGAATACTTAACGCATCAGTTTCTAGGGCTACATGTTTTTTTTTTTTGTGCCTAATATATTCACCCACTGACAGGTCCCATTGCAATGAGATACGAGGGAGAGTTGAAAAGTTCTCAGACGAGTTCTGTGTCACCGGGGTTGAAATGTGGATCTACCAGTTTGACCCAGAGAGTAAAATTCACTCAAAAGAGTGTCATCCAAAAGGAGAAATTCAAGGCAGAGACGTCTGTTAAATAAATACATGAAATATACTTTTAAATGCATTTGTCTGAGAACTTTTTCACTCTCCCTCGTAATTCACATTAATACCACGTTGCCTGTCAGCGTCAGAATGCTATAGCTGATCAGTGTAGCAGTTGTTGATAATTAATGTGAATGTCACCCATTACAAAGCAGAAATAAATAAGGAGAAATCTGTTCAGAGCTGCTGTAGAAACATGGTGGACCTTGTAGATAATCTGCTCCATTGTAAACAGCTCTTTTTAAAGTAATTAAAACACAACCGGTATGACTTTCATGTAATTACATATTAACCCTTTAGCCCCTGATGTCTGTGGTGAGCGTTCTGAATGTATGATTTATTTTAAATAATCATAAAAATTCTACCATTTTTTTGAATGTTGTCCTTTCAATAGACATCTGAGCATGCTCAGTGCACCCCCCGCCGCCTGTGTAATGGGGGGCAAAACACAGAGCAGTGAGTGAGACCAACTCACTATAAAAATAGACGGTTTGGGCTTTTTTTTTTTTTTTTTAGTTCAGGGGCCACATACATCCCAATATGATCGAAACTGGGTCAGACTAGTAAAATAATAACAGTGAAAAAAATAAAATTACATTATGAAAATTTTTACATCTACAAAGTATCCTTTATCAATGTGAATAACATGAACAACAACCAAAAACCTGAAATTTCTTAAGAAAAATAAGAGCAATTTTAATAATATTATGCCTCAGCTACCTATTTGCACATGTGAATTCCAACTTACAGATGACAGTGGATCTACAAAGGCACAAAACATTTAGTAACAGGCAGAATATTGTTGAAATTGCACTTATTTTTCTTAAGACATTTCAGGTTCTTCATATTTGTTTAGGTTATTCACAGTTTTTGTAAAAGGATTTGAAAGGTTTGTAAATGAAAACATTTTTATGTAATTTTACTTTTTTTTACACAGACAAAAATTTGGAGTTGTCATTAGGTTCTTATAATAGTATTTTAATGGTCTGGCCCATTTGAGACCGAATTATTCTGTCTGTGGCCCCTGAACTAAAATGATTTTGACATCCTTAATTGTTAATATTCCAGTGTAATTTTTGCATTTTACAAATTCATCCAGAGGCCCAATTTGGACCCTTTGGTGGGCTGGTTTTGGCCCCTTTGACACCTGTGGTCTACTGTGTACAAACAATTAGTTGTACAACTAATTAAACCATTAATTACACAGTCTTTACTCATAGTAAAGTGGATTTACTTTGTTTTGTATATGCAGTGTGCCATTATAACACAATGTTGCGTTTTGGTTGGTGCATTGGTATAACATTTTGATGATGCACATACTGTATGTATTGTATTGTGAGTTCGCGAAAACGTTGGGCTTTTTGTCCTTCCGTGTCGCCGTACATGACAATCTAAAACGTGCTATGTTGTGACTTGAATGAGCCGTCGGTCCACACTCATTTACAGCTTGTAGCTGGACACATGTTAACACGGACAGGCTGCAAACTTTTCCCGTTGTTTTCGTTGCAGCCGTTGCAGTTTCCAAGTCCGTGAAAGCTAGTGTTAGCTTAAACCGAGAAGCTAGCAGGTGATAGAGCCGAGGGGCAGGAACCAAAACAAGAAGGTAGCAGCTGGTTTGTTAGCATATACACAAGGTTATCTGGGTAATTTCATACAGTGGTGGCCGAGGCTCGATAGTAACATGTCAGCCGCACAGAACGACTCCAGGAAACGGAGCAAGAAGCGGTACGTAGCTGGATATCTCAAACGATGGAAGGGCTCCAGGGAACTTGAGGTGGGCATGGAGGGGATCCTCATCACATGTAACATGAACGAGAGGAAGTGCACTGCAGAGGCCTTCAATCTGCTCAATGAGTACGCAGACAAGCTGTACGGGCCCGAAAAGGTCAGTCCCATCACATCTACAGGCACCTATGTGTGTTTGAATACGTTATGTCTTAATACGGTGTTTTGATATGTATATGTGGTATATATATATTGATAGTTACTTTCCTGCTACTTTTTTATTATACTTGAATTGGAGTAACTGTAACACACAATAATTTCCCCCACTGATGAATAAAGTATTCAGATTCTGACTCAATAGACACATAGTACAGTTTCCAACCAGTATACTTGTGTCTGTGTGCAGGGGAAAGTAGTGAGCTGTACTTTGTTGCAATAAGATTAATGATAAACTTATTTTGGCTTCCTTTTTTTTTACTGTGTGGTTAAGAGAGGACATCAAGGCTCAATGGTTTTGTTAAACTCAAACTGAAATAACTTTTTTGCACCACAATAAGCCTCTTAATCTTAGTGTTGGATGATTTGATGAAAAAGTTTTATTGTTGTTATTGTGGACACGGATTACAACTGCAGGGAGTCTTGGTTATCAAGGAAAATTCTCAGATTATTTTGTGAAATTTTGAAGTAAGTTATCAAATAAATGTGCAAGTATATTCAACAACTTAAAAACCAAACAGTAGTTCAGTGTTACTAAGCTGTCACCACACACTCATACAACTTAAATTACTTTTTAGAATTATATGCACATGATTACAACACTAGAGTGTGCCGTGCAGCTTTAGTTCATGCAACAATACATACTATTGTATTTTAAGCATGTATTACATGCAGTATGAGCTACTTTTAATTTGACATTACCAACATTTCACGCAATAGTACATTTTATTGTATTAATATTATGCAGTGCTGTTATGACCAAACATGTTCATCACAGTAATATTTTATGAGGCAGAGTATAACACCATATTTCTTTTTTCATGACTGTGCCTTTTTATAGTTTTTATTATCCTATTGTCAGGACAGGAAAGACTGTTTAAAGATTTTAATTTCACTACAAAATAAAGAAATGTTTTTCTTTCAATTTGTATGAAATGGCTGCTGAATGTAAATAGCAACTCATTCATTCATTAATAGTTTAATAAAGGCTCATATTAAAAAAGTGTAAATCATACCTCAATCTATTGTTGTATTCATTGTTCTGAACCTGGTATTGTATGATAGTTACAAGGCAATAACAGCAGCAGCAGTGGAGAGGAAGATGCTGAGGAGGAAGATATTGATGCAGCTCTGAAGAAGGAAGTGGAACAGCTGCAAGCATCTGGAGATGAACGGGAACGACGCTTCCAGGCTCTGGACAGCGGAGCAAACAATGTCATCTTCATCAGGACTCAGAATCTGGGTACACCTACTTAATGTATAATAAGTTCAGTTTCCCTTTTGTTGTTGTGGCTAACATTATTTTTTGTCCATTCCTAGAATCTGACAAGCTGGTTCATCACATTCTGTCTGATCTCCACACCACTAAGAAGAAAAAGTCCCGTGTGATCCTTCGAATGCTACCAGTGAGAAGCTCAAATCTTATCTCTAAAACCTGTTCTTTATGTGATATTGAAGGCTCATAGAAGTAGTTCACGAATCAAGAATGATCTGATTCAACACACAAAAAATACTCTTTTGATAGACCCGTTAAAAGTTATTTTCTAAGTCTGGACATACGAAGATAAAGGTGTAAACTGCAACTTCACTGCTGTGTGGATGCTACAACCACAAGGTATTAAAACTAGTTAATCTACAGAGTAGAAAAAGGGTGTGCAGGTGACTTTTGAGCAGAATCTCCACTTTAAGAAATGCTGCTTATTTGAAATGAGTTTTTATTCTAACATAGGATATTTCCCCTCGATAACAGACGTGCTGTTCAGCTCTTGTGAGTGTCAAATGCATGGCATCGCTGACGTCGAATCCCATGTTGTATAGAAATTAGGTTCAGCATTTGATGTGATGTGATCATTTTGAAGACATTACAACATGCACTGTCGTCATCTTAACCCATTTATGGAACATCTGTGGCTCAGAGCGGGTCGTCCAATAACTGAAGGGTTGGCAGTTTGAATCCCGCTCTGTCCTAGTCATGTGCTGTTGTGTCCTTGGGCAAGACACTTCACCCACCTTACCTCCAGTGCTGTTATTCACACTGGTGTATGAATGTGTATGTTTTGTGGTGGTGGGAGGGGCTGTTTGGCGTGTATTGGCAGCCATGCTTCTGTCAGTCTGCCCCAGGGCAGCTGTGGATGTACATGTAGTTTACCACCAGAGTGTGAATGTGAGAGGGAATGAATAATGGATCAATAATGTAAAGTGCTTTGGTTGCCTTGCAAAGTGTTATAGAAATCCAATCCATTATTATTATTATTATTATGACATGAAGATCATCTCTTCATCTCCACCATGACACCTCCTTTTTGACAGTTTCTAACAGTGTAGATGCATGGGTTTATTGTTGTTTTCCAATGAATCAATGGTAGGAAAAACATCCTGGCAGCAATGAACATTAGTGATAAACTCAAATGCATCTGATTCCAAAGGATCAGTTTGGGACCAGTTCGCAACTCACATCCCTATTCAATACAACAAATCAAATTAGTCCCCTTTTGTTAGTTCTTCCCACAGCCACTTGTCTGAAGTGCTAAAATTATTGAAGTTGATTCTGTCCTTTTTAGTCTGATCTGTGTTTGTGTGTTGTGCAGGTCACTGGAACATGCAAGGCTTTCCAGGATGACATGATGAAGTACCTGACCACGTTCCTGGAGCCTTGGTTCAAAACCCCAAACTGTGCAACCTATCAGATTGCATTCAAGGCCCGCAACAGCAGCCACAACAAGAGAGATGACATTATCAAAGCAATCGCAGGTCGTTTCGGTATCTTTGAATGTCTTTGACTTGCTGTTTTTTTGGGGGGATTTTTTGTTTTACACTGCAAAAAAGGCCTGTACAAAAATAAGAAAATTCAAGTAATTATTGGGTTAAAATGTCTTATTTCAAGTAAAATTATCTGCCAGTGCAGTAAGACGATTACACTTATTAAGTTAAGTTTTCTTAAAATAAGAAAATAGTATCTGGGGATTATAGATACTAAAATTCTTATTTTAAGCAGAATTTACTTGTTTCAAGTCTTCATAGTAAGATTTTTTTCTTTTTTTATCTATGGCGTGTGTGTGTGTGTGTGTGTGTGTGTGTGTGGGTGTGTGTGTGTGTGTGTGT
>JAPQRQ010000001.1:24178507-24194976 GCA_037367365.1 Apogon talboti
GTGTGTGTGTATATATATATATATATATATATATATATACATATATATGTGTGTGTGTGTGTGTATATATAAAGGTCTTATGAAGATGTAATGACTGGATAGGTATGTATGTATAATATACTGCATTAAACAAGTAAAAATTTCTTGAGGGTAAACAGTTACTGTATCCATCATACTCCCACCATACTCTCCATATACATACTCTCCCACCAATGGAGCTTGTTTTGTTAGAAATATTGCTTAAAATTAGTTGTAATATCTAAGTGGGGTAGTACAAGTCAAATAATCTTAACAAGATTAAGTCTCATTAAGTAAATAAATCTAAAAATGGTCTTTCAATATAAATATTCCAAATTCAAGTCAGATATTCCTTTTTTGCAGTGTATGATGAGTAAATCTGATGGGTTTTTTTTCTCCTTTGACCATTTCAGGTCTCGTTGGGAAGCTGAACCCTAAAAACAAAGTGGATTTGACCAACCCTGAGCTGACAATCATCGTGGAGGTCATCAAAGCTGTGTGTTGCCTCAGCGTGGTAAAAGACTACACCTTATACAGGAAGTACAACGTTCAGGAGGTGGTGAAAGAGGAAACAGCAAAGCCTGAGGTGACCAAAGAAAAAACAGACCTGAACACGGCGGAACAAAAAGAGAAAGACAATTCAGGGGATGTGACACAGGAGGAACAGAAAGACAAAGACGACACAGGTGAAGCAGAGTAAGACCACACGAAAAGATGTTTAGAGTGTTAACTGGGTGTAAAGCATACCGTCTTAAGTTGATTTGTTTGTGTAGTGTTTTTGTTACAGTGGAAGAAACTCAAGTCAGACAGGAGCCGACTAATTCAAGGTTTTTTTGGATATTCGATAAAATTGGTAACAAATGTATCGGTCTTAATATCACACACAGCGGTCTTGAAGGAACCATTACTACATCAGCGGCACAATTTTACCAACACTGACTGATTATTTTAAATTAAAGTCCTGTTCTTAATTTGAATGTCATTTTATTTTGACTTTTTAACTCGAACACAGAGTTTAGTTCAGGTCAACTGGTGTAATCTAGTGTTGGTTTTTTGTTACTTCCTAAAGCAGTACCTGAAATAAAACCAATTTGTGTGTTTGTTTCTTTTTGTCACTGTGTTTTAACTGAGACTGTTACACTGCATAATTCTGTATCACACATGACAGTGACGAGGTATTATGCCAGTGACAGAGCAGTTATTTTTGGATCCACTAGATGGCGATATGACTAAAGACAAAATCAACACATGCACTTCTGGAAGTGGTAAGCATCCACATTTGTCATAAACGTGATTTTCAAAGTAATTAGGTTTTTTTGTGTGTGTTCAAAGGTGAGGCAAAACACATGAAATGTATGAAAGAAATAACCTGTGTTTAAATGAATCCAAACACTTTTTCACAGCAACAAGTAACAAGTAAATTAAGGCAATCTGATGGTAAAAAAACCCTCATTATTAAACCGAAACATCATTGGACGGACTATTGAATTAAATCATAAGTGACTATTAAATACATTTCTATAGAAAGTCATAAGTGTTTTCATAATTATTTCTAAAACATCAAAACAAGAGAGATGAAAATGAGTCAGTAAATGTCAAATGTAATCAACTAATACTGTATACTTAAAGAATTTCCAGTGCCTGTGATTTAAAGGATTTATGGTTGTCATGTTTATCACTCGTTCACCTGTACACCCTTGAAAATGATCAGTAATATGTATATTTTTCCTTCATTACTAAGCAACTAGATACACATTGGAGTAGTGTACACAATAGTCTGACTTTTTCATAAAATCATCAAAGCGAAGTTTGAGTTTGTGTTCACGCCTTAGTGTTCAGATTTATTTCAGACTTGTTTGGTTGGTAACCTCATCTTAACCATGGCAGATTCTGGTGTGAATTGTGACTGTCCTGAACAGACACGTGCAAAAGAATAAATACGTCATGTACAGAGCAAAGTTATGCAAGTCGACATGGAGGTCACTGAATGAAGCATCTGGAGTTAGATTTAGAAGCTGACGCACATTTATGAGCAGATGAAGGTGAGGATGAGGAGGAAGACATTTCTAAGTGGTTGTGAAGCAGTGGGTGTTACTTCAGCACAAAGGTGTGTAGATGCAGGCTGGGTGTTGGGGTTTTAGAGTGAAACAGTTCATTCAAGATGTCACTATGTTGAGGGCTGCTTTTAAACAGAGCAGAATTATGATGAAGGTCAACCTGAGGCACCGGTGTCAAACATACCACAGGATGAATCTATGAAATGTAAAAAAGACACTGAAGACATTAACAGACAAGGATGTACAGACCAATATGATCTAAAGTGGATCACACCAGTAAAATACTATCATAATTACCTATAAATAATGACAGCTCCACAGTTTTCTCTTTGTTTTAGTGTAAAAAAAAAAGGAAAATTACATGAAGTTGTTGACATTTATAAACTATCCTTTCACAAAAAATGTGAAGAAATGTGAACAACCTGAAAGGACTTGAGAAAAATAAGTGCATTTTTACCGATATTCTGCCTATTACTAAATACACTAATAATACTAATAATATAGACACAATATTGTTACAATTGCACTTATTTTTTATAAGAGATTTCAGATTGTTCATGTTATTCACATTTTTAAAGTATAATTGGTAGATGTAAACATATTCAGAATATTATTTTTCTTTTTTATTCTACTGATCCGGCCCATCTGAACTAAAATGAGTTTGATCCACAGTCAGCTCAGAATTCATCCAACTTTTACATCCCTCTAGGTCTTATATGGCAAGCCCCAGTACGCAGTGTGTAATGCATGCATGATCTAGTGATGGGTTAAAGGCAGAAGACGAATTTGGGTGTGTGGTGCATGTGTACATCTGTGACCCCCTACTGACAAAATAAAATAAAGAGAAAGAGTCTGTGTCTTTTCTGTTTCCCTCCAGGGTTTTTTTTTTTTTCCTCAAAGGTCATTAATTATTTTATGTTTCATTTTTTTGCATGAGATCACCAAGGGAACTGGGCTGTGTTTTTAGAGTTGAGCACAGACACATCAAATCTATTATCTTATTATGACACATGACAGGGAGAAGATTACATTGAGTTTGAATGAAGTTACAGTATAAGTCAGAGGAAGAACCACTTACCTATGTTTGTGTAAATCCTGTCTACCTCTCTGTGACTGTCACGTACACACAACACACACACTCTGAATACCTGTCTGCTCATTACACTCGGCTGAACTGTTGCTGTGACCTTCCACTCGTTATCGCCAACATATTCAGCTAAAACTCACAAATTGCGTTAGGATCGGCTCTGAGGTACACCAATCAGTGTGACCCGCTGACAAGCCTAAAGCTCCACACACACACACGAGAGAAGAATTAGATGTTTTCAGTCTGCCGCTGTGTTATTAGTGCAATACCAATTAGAGTGTGTGACTTGCCTACATAATGGGTAATGTGCACTGACGCATTGCATCCGTATCACAGTGGCAGCTTCTTAATGATGTCTCTGCTGTCAGGTGCTAATGTTTATGTCTGTGGCATGTATATTTCTGCAGATGCATAGGCAATCTTTAGTAATGATTGTATGATTTTTAAAAAGAATTTATTGACCATGATTGTTTTTAATTCATCAAGTTGTTATTGAACAACATATACCGGTAACACAGCTGTAAGAAAGAGTATACATGCAATGAAATATGGATAACAATAGTCACCAGGCACAATCAGGCATTCATAGAAATATTCCATTTTTACATTCTTATTACTCCCATACAACTGCTAGCATCTATTTCTAACATGCAGGGTACCAAAGAGAAGTCAATGTACAGTAAATTTCATGTTTATTTGTGCATTTTCTCTCTTCATCTGTTACTTTAGCCATTCTTCTGACTCTTCCTAGGTTAATATGTTCTTATTATTAGTGATTATGTTGTTGTTTTCCATCTAAAATGGCTGCAGTCTCCTTTTCACAGATGAGACAGGGATAATTTTGGTTCTTCATCAGTCTGTACGACCTGTTGAACCACCAGCCATGTTTTCACACTTTATCAGTGTAATCTGGGAAGACGCAGCAAACAGTGGATCAGAATTTATTCAGCAAATGTGTTTCCATTTCCCTTATCCACATTTACTCTTTAGAAAAAAATATGCAAGCGAGTGCAAACTTATTGTCAGATTTTGCTTTTTCCAGTAACAGTTTTAAGCGCAATGTCTACTAAATACTTTAATGGAAATGAATTTAGTATTTCCCACTGAATTTATCAGTGGCCAGGCTGGGAAAGTGGACAACTGATAGCCACGCTGTTGTTAGGTTTGTAATGATTCTATAAATTCTGTCTACAATAAACATGCTAAGTGGGCCCATTTTAACTTACTGTAGTTTGTCTTATGTGTTAGCCTGTAGCAAAAGTAATGGTATCAATGAGCCCCTTTACATGACCATTAAAATCCAATAACAGATGACTGCAAAAATCAGATCTGACACATTTACATGTACTTCAGAGTAGAAAAACCCTGGTCTATTATAGTCACTTCCATTTTCTACAATTTCTTTTTTTTTTTTTTTTTTTTACAGACACACATATGTAATAGAATGAAATAAATCCGATTAAAAGGTATACGTGCACAAAGGTATTGGCGTATTGGGAGGAAATCCACGTGTGTTAATCTGATTTCTCATTATCAGATAACAGCAGTAATCTGATAAAGTATATCACATTATGCTGTTTACGTGACCATTTCAATATACTGATAACTCCAGAGATTGGATAATGATCAGAGTGTTAGTGTGCATGTAAACAGGCTCAGTGACTTTAACACAAAATATCCTCTCGTCATTCAATCTGGATACTGCACCAGGATGTTATAACTCAGAAATATGTTTAATATCAACATTAAAATCCTCCCAGTATGACCATGTTGTTCTGTTTTATATTTTGGGTAGTGTGAAAAAAAGAAAGTCTAGCAGAATTCCATTCATAATAGTGAATTTAAGGATGTAAACTGTCACAGTTAATACATGATCATGTGTTCATACAATTATTTGACCAATTATTTTTTATAATCAAGGTTATTATTTCCACTTATTCATTCATTCAGTCATATATTTTCCAAACCACTTAATCCTTGTGAGGGTCACTGGGCCGCTTGAGTCTATCCCCGTTATAAATGGGTGAATACACCCTGATTTTCTTTTAATTGTATAAAACAGCTTGGCAACACTAACAGAACTGTAATTTTTATCTGCGTTTCCACTTTGTCTTGTTTTGTTTTGTTGTAAAAGGTACTACTCAAACCCAAACCATGATCCTTTCTTTAACGAGCGACTATTATGAGGTCTGTGCTGTAATAGTGGCATGAAATGGACACAAAGGTCAATTAATCGCAATTATCTGTGTGACTATTAATCAGAAACTACAATATTTAATACAAAGAATGCATAGAAGCCAGACAGTGTTTAGCCAGGAGCAGCGCAGTCAAAGCAGGAGAATATTTACAGTCGTCACCACTCTGTGTTGTCTACAGAAGAACTGCCTCTGATGTTTTAATTGTCCCTAAGGCCATGTCTAATTAAACCTCCGTGGGCACCAGAGCCCACTGCTTTCCAGCCAAATAGGCGTATAAGCACGTAGACTCTGTTCTGCCACCCAGGACTGTGCGCTCATTCAGGTTTAAATGTCACAGGCCTGTGAAACAATTGCAAGCGCAGGCGCATGTGCACACAGTCCCTGGGGTCAGGATTAGCATCCACTGGTGTGGCTTCATATCTGACCTTTATGAGTGGCTAAGTAGTGCTCTCCAGGGTCTCATTTGTCTCACTTTACCCGAACAATGGCCTCAGCCCCCTAACAACTGCTGCCTGTTCTTTTCAGAGCAGAATGAACATGCACAGGCATAAATCAGCTTGGTTCTGAGTTTGTCAGAGACTGCAGGAGTCCTTTCACTTACTTGAGGTTTAAATAAGTTTATTAATAGCCTGTTAGTTTGGCGGTTTGTCTCATTGCACCTCCACCACATGCCTTATGTTGTGTGAAAATCCCACCAGCAAAAATTGCTATTGTGTGTCACCATGTAAAGTGTGAAGATTCTGCAAAAAAAAAGCATACGCCTATATAGATAGATGTACTGTAGACGTCATCCGCTTCAGTCTGTGATAATATCATGGCCACTGCTAATATGCATAAGAAAAACTACCCTTATTTTTATATGAACAACACAGGCAGCTGTTGTTGCTTATCGTAGAATACCCTCATCTAGTGTGCCTGTGCGCAATTTGACACTGTGTTAATTGGCACTGCTCTTTACAGACTGGGAAATAAACTGGCTGCATCTGTGTTCCTAATCTGCAATACTGGACATCAATGCCTTTTTAGCACTGCACCTTCCCACTAATTTGCTCTATTTATTTAATCAAACTTTTTATTATCATGCAACACATTTTTATTATGAGATATTCAGCTTTGTTATGTAGAGACAACAGAATGATGTTTTTTTTTTTCCATCTCAATATTATCGGATTGAAAATCACTGGATGCATGGGTCTCAGTTTCCATAGTAATCCCTCAAGTTCAATATGAGAAGTGACAGTAAATATGTAAGGAATAATGTACCACCAGCGGTCACAATTGTGAAATATGATCGAACATTTTGAAGCAAGACGAAGCAGAGGGGTCTTGTATTAACCATGACTTGCTGTACATTATCCCCCTTATTATAAAGCTATTTCATATATGAGCACTTCATTGGTTTCTATGGTTTAGTTTTCTACTGTTAATTTGCTGTTAATTACTCTAGATGTCTTATGTCTTGCCTATGTCCAGTGTGATCCTCTCATTGCCTTTTTAATTTCCCTGCAGGGACAAATAAAGCTAAATTGAATTGAGTCAATAATTGAACAAATGTTTATGAAAAAATGTAGAATTGAAAATGTTATTTCTTCGCACTATTGCCTCATAGCAGGAAGAGTTCAGTTCCGCGTTTGCATGTTCCCTTTGTGTTTTCTCCAGGTCCTAATGAACCTAGCTTACAGAAATGTATGCTAGGTTCATTCTCCTGTCAGATTTGAAGACAATCCCTGAGTGCCAGCCCCAAACCCCTTGTGTGTTGAATTTCCCTACAGGGACAATAAGAGTGCACTTTAAATAGTCTGTTACATTCTGCAGTTGGAACTCTGTATTGATATGCGTTTCAACAAAGCTCTGTGTTGGAGTTTGTGTTGTTAAATTTTAACTTTTACTGAAAAAGTAATGAAGCATCTGTTCCAAATGACTTCCTACTAATGATCAGTATTGTTACCAGCCACAGAAAAACATAATGGTCAACCTCTAATTAACATTGCTGCACCGTCTCTTGGTTATGTGCCACAAACTCACCTTCCTGCATGCACAGTAAGTGAGATTAGTCCAGCCCTAATCCAAACATTACAAAAAGATTTTCTATTTGCCTGATTATTTAGCTGACATACTTAATGCACAATATGCCTGGGGCAACACCTAAAAGAAATGCAAGAAAACAAGAGGGAGAGGCTCTCATATTAGATCAAGACACAGACTAAACACCTTGTTTTCTGCAGCATTTGTCAAGTGAAACATAACAACATAACTTACAAGTAAAGCGTCACTGGCTGGAAAAATACTGCAATGGTTTCTTGAAAACAAATGATGCCCTCAGAAATGACCAGAGTCCAACCCTCATGATTAGCAGCTGCAACAAAAAGCTATTATGAGCACTGCCAAATTGGTATTTACAGCAGAGCTATTGTATAGTGAGGCTTTTCAGTGATTCGGTCCAGCAGCCCTGTAGGTAGGTGTCAGTTTGTAGCTTTCCACATTAATTTCACTTTGCATATTGAACAGATGCACAATCCCAATAATTTATTTATTTGTATCTATTGTCACAGGGGATGGGAATATGTTTAGGAGAACCTCCATTTCTCTGTGTGTGCGTTTGTGTGTGTTATGTGTGTGTGCCAGCTGACAGTGTGAATGGGGTTCAATAATGAGAAACGCTTATCAACCCTCTACAGCCTCTCTGCCTGTTACTATTAGCTGTTACCCCAACAATCCTACAGGTAGGACAGGAGTACTCATACTGAGCCCAAATGGCCCTATTTGTCCCTGCAGAAAGAGGGCAATCGGCAGACGGATTTAGCTGATTAGGATTATGGGTAGTCATTTAGCGGAAATAAGTGTGCGTTTTTAGGGCCTCCATTAAGGTTGTGAAATTAGTTTTCTTAATACTTGCGATGAAGTTGCTGTTTGAATGTAAATGAATGTTTATGTGATTGTTACAAGGACGGGCAGGGAGTGGAAGCAGACAGAAGGGAGTTTAGTTTGAGTAGGGAAGCTGAAAATAGATGTAAAGTGCATAAAATAAGAACAAATTCAGCTCCCTTTCTCATTCTCATCAGCTGTATAATCCCTGGCGAGGGTGCTTTCCATATCATTGGATGGCTTTTGCTACAGAGAGACGCGTTTTAGCATAATGCTAACAAGAACCTTGACAATTAGTTCGACAGGAGAGGAGAGTTGGGGGCACCGAGGCAGGAGGGCAGTGCGCAGAGTAAAGATGTGAATAGAAACCTCAGGAAAATAGAAGAACAGGAGAGTGGGGACAGGAGGCGGACCTGGGGCATCAGCTGTGTGTGACTGTGTAAATAAGTTTCTTTTTTTTTGCATCCAGTGATCAGCGCTTAGAATGAAGTCAACCAAAGCTCTGTTGTATTACCACGGCGTGTGTGACTGTGTTCTTAGCCAACCACAGATGGATGGACATCAGGGCCCAAAAAAGTACTGAGAAGGATTTTACTAAAGTACAGGTCTGAATAAACACAATAGGGCCACACGAAGGGCCGTAATACATGTGGTCTTAATACTGTACTCTACACAGCTGTCCAAACTGAATTACTGGAGTGACTCATAGACTTTCAACATCACTTTTCCCCTCCGTCTCTCTTGGCTCTTCATCTATGATCTTTGTCATTTCTTTATTGTAGATGTCTGTAGATATTTGCATGAAAACTGACTGAAATACACCTGCAATTCTAGCAACATTAATGGTATAAAAAAACTCATGATACAACATCCCCCCGATACTCAGCCCATTTAAAGTGAATGTGTTTCTCTGGTTGGAAGAAAGATATCAAAGGAGAAAGTAAGAAAAGCAAAATGCCAACGTTTGATGTTAGTGTAACGCCCAGTTGTGTGACCATCTGACTCGTTGTCCTTTGTGTAGAAATGCTTTGACCATTACTGTTGCAGCCTCAACTGTAGAGTCACAGATTTAAGTGTTACAGCATCGACTTAAAACTTATTTCACCATCAGGTCACTGCCGAAACATTTGAGAATAAAAGGTAGAAGCAGAGTGTTTGGGAGGTATTTTAGCCACATTCTAAACACCTACTGCTACTCAGTGCTGCTCCCTTTAGGGGTCGCCACAGCAGACCATCATCTTCCATCTGACCCTGTCCCCTGCATCTTCTTCTGTCACACCCATTACCTGCATGTCCTCCTGCACCACATCCATAAATCTCCGCGTTGGTCTTCTCTCTCTGTCTACAGACATGTGTCTTGTTAGAGGGTTGAGGTGTGACTTTTTTTCAGTTTTTCCTGTTTTTTTATTCAGTGTTCAGTGTCAATACAGTCATTTACTGAATTGCAAGTAAATGACTGGGACTCCAGATGGAAATTAGTCTATGGCTACAATCTCTTATATTTACATGTAAATGTTCATTCATACCAACTGTCCCATTTTAAAAATCAATCAATCAGTCAATCAAGAAAGTAAAAAAATAAAATAAATAAGAAGTGTTTTTGTAATCGTTCGAATGTTTTGTTTTTGTAATTTGATAAAGGTTACGGTTAAATATAGGCTTACTTTTTATAAATTCAATCTATCATTTGGTTGTGATTCCCTGTCAATCAGACACTGTCTGTCTTTTGTAAATTCTGAGTGTGTTTTGCAGGAAGGCCTCATTGGATTGGATATCAGCTGTACAGAGGGTTGGGAATGTGACAGTGAAACATGTATATGTGATTTTCAGGAAGATGGCAGAGGACATACAACTCTAACAGGATTGGAAACGGTACCAACGAGCTGGAAGAGGTAAGAGAGAAAGAGCAGGGGATGAGAGTCCAACTTGTTTTGTTATTGTGACTTTACAGTGGACTGAAATGCACTCACAGACGAACACAACACACAGGAATGATGTTGACAATAAATCTGTAAATTTACGGGCAATTTAGTAATATCATCAACAGTTGTGATGTTGTAGTCTGAATCCTCTCTGTCCAAGACTGAGACAAGACTGAATAAGCAGCAACCAGCTGACAAAAGAACAGGGGATGAGAATTTCACTTGTTTTCAGGTGTCATGAATTCATGGTGGAAGGAAAAAATGTCATGCAAGCCTCGTTAGTGTCACTTATACTGTCCTCTTGCATTACTGACTTTACAGATTGCCAAATTTTATTACAGAATATTTCACTGATTTCTCCTCCAGGCAGCTGCAGCTTCTTCTCTAGAAATGAGTCAAATAATAGGTTTCAATTGAAGCAGGAAGTTTGACATCTACTATTTGCAGTAATTGTGGTGACAATGTAGTGGTTGTTACGGTCATAATTTTGGTGCTGTGCACAAGTTATTTTTGGGGGACACCTAAGCCAAATTCATGTAAAAACAGCATCTGGAGAGCATCATCAAAGACTTTTCCCAGATTTGATGACTACTAGTGGACTTCTTCAGCTGTTTTTTTTTTTTTAATTATTATTCATTTGTAGTTCTAGCCTTTCCAGTTGTTTGTACATATCTTTCTAAAACTGCTCAAAATTATGTGAAATTATATGTCTATATTTTTTTAAAATCTGAAAAATGTAAATTTTTGTGATGTAAATATAGGACTCCTAAACCTCTCAACATCTACACACCAAAGTCTCCCACAAACTTAAGGAAAACAGGCCCCTGGCAACCAAGGGAAATCCAGAATCTTCTTTGTCCGAGAGACAAGACAGAGTAAAAACACAAGTCCGAGATGAGGCCAAGACTGTTCTTGGGCACTACAAGACACAAGCGCAGGATTAATGTTTGTAAATCAAGTGCATGTCATTTGCTAGCGTTCTAATGTTAGCCAAACACGGCTCTTTCTTTTGTTAACTGTGTGTGTTTTCAGAGAAGATCTCATCGGATTGGATAACAGCTGCCGCAGAGGATTGGGAACGTGACAGTGAAACATGTATATGTGATTTTCAGGCAGATGACAGACAGACAGAAGGGCTCCTTAAGAGGACATACAACTCTAACAGGATTGGAAATGGTACCAACCAGCTGGAAGAGGTAAGAGAGAAAGAGCAGGGGAGGGCAGTGGCGCAAGCGGCAGAGTTCTTATATTAGTTTGAGAAAGAATGAACACATTGACTAAATGACTGTTTGTGGAAATAACATGAAGAGTTGGATGAGGAGGATGAGGGGGAAAAGGAGCTAGCTTGTGGGTTTATAAAGCAGCTAAACACATCTTCAAACGCTGCAGGCACAGCAGGGGGCCTCGGGATACACCCGTCTGAGAGATGGGTGGTGTGTGCATGTGTGTGTTTAGTTTTGTATTGGCCTAATAAACCATCCATCTGCAGGGAGAGAAGAACAGTGGTGGATGCTGGGAACGGGGGGGTGGGTTACAGCACTACTCTTTATGCTCCATATTTACACCCCTTTCAAATGCACATAGACCGACAGATACAAAGTCCTGCCCAGAGGTTCTTTGATGCCTGTCGATACCGCTGCGTGATGATGTCATACGGCAAGAGAGAGCAAGGGAGGGAGGTATGATCAAAGAGACGGAGAGAGAGGGAGGGATGAAGACGCAGGAGAGGATATATCCAAGACAACAACAGGACAAAGATGGCGACCGCTTATGCTATGGGACGTCCACCACTGGCGTCCAGAACCTCCGCATCGTCAAGAGGAACGGCGTCCGTTCTGCAACTGCGTCCGTTCGCCTCATTCAGACAGGATGACCCGCTGGAACCACCAAGCCGGCCTCAGACACCAGCACTTCTACCGCCGGGCTAACACGGTAAGCTCCACCATCTACCTTTCCTCCCTTTCGCCGCCGTTTAGCCATCAAACCCTCCAACGGACGCCCAGATGTCTGGTCACCATCACTTCCATCCCGAGCATTCATCATGAGTTCTTTTTAATAAGACATTTTCTACCCATTTCTTTCTTTTTCACCAGCCCCCTTTCATCATGGTCTTTTTTGGCTGGTTAATATAGGCCTCCTTTTGCCATCAAAGGCAGCACATCAATTGCCTTGACTCCCAAGTGTATGTGAGAGGGTGAAAGAGAGAAAGGGAAACAGGAGGAGAAAAAAAGGGAAAAACACCATGTATCAAAGATCAAGGCTCGCTTTCATGCCTGATTTTGGCCTTGGTTGGGTGTTGCTTTCCATCATCTCTACATCCACCCATCCCTTTTTCTCCTTGTTCTAGTTCCGTCTCCGAAACTCCGAAGTGGTCAGTTCGCTGAAAAATGAAATCTTTTGTCGGGTGGGAAATGGATTCAAAGATATTTTTTTTTCCTTTAAAGAATATTCTGGAGCTCACAGGCTACCGGGCCACAGCTCTGTCCCGGTTGATGACAATACGTGAAACAATATTTGAATAAGCAGCAGGAGGGCAGCCAGCTAATCCACTGTGGCTAATCCAGTATTGGTGCAGGCCATATTGGTAGCTGGAGTATTCAACTCCGTCACAATACACATCAGCAGGACGCCATGGCAGATATACTGACACCCTTACTGCAGCCATGGCTGGGAAAGGCCAACAGATGGATGGATAGGTGGATGGCTGCGTGGATGATAGAGAGAGAGAGATAGATGGATACTTGGACAGATGGATGGAAAGCCTGGATGTTGATATTATGGATCCAGCTCTTCATCTAGTGTCTCCTTCTTTCATGTGACCAAACAATGGCACTCTATAAGAAAAAGAGGACACTGAATAACTGCATAATTAAGAAGTATGATAAAAGCTTTGATTCTCTTTGACAACATTGCCTTCAAAAGTGCAATATGTATGCAACTAAAGAGACGTGAAACATCATTTATGATGTGATCCGGAGTGTTGACCGACGTCGTCATCTTTTGTTTGAAATTTTTTTATATAAAACTCGTCCTCAATTAATTTTCTTAAAGAGCAGAGGTCTGTTTCGTTTTTTTAAAGACTTATATAATGAAGATTTCACTCTCTGTGAGTATCTAAATGGGTCTTTGTGCTGGGGAGGCCCCCAAGAGATAAGCCTGTTTCTGACAGGCCTCCGTACAGACGCCTAAATCTGCTCTGGCAGCTGGAACAAAAGGGACCCCTGAGCTGGATCCGCACTCTGACAAAAAGCTGCGTCTCAGTCGTCTAAAGAGAGACTCTCCCTTCAATTTAAGAAATAGTAATCCACTTTTATCTTGACTGGAAATAGTTGTTTTCATCATATACTTGACAATGAGAGTGATTGATGCAGGGGCTTTTGTTTTTTTACCAACACTGCAAATAGTTTAAGTAAAGGAACAGGGTCATTGGTTGTTGTCGTGGAAGCTTCGGATCATTCGTGTATGAATGACATATTAATTACAGTATCTAAAACCAGCTGTATAGCCACTAGAGCTTCATAGCCGACCATTTAGTTCTCACAAACATATTAAAAGTAGTAGAGGCTGGTGGCAAAACAATAGCAATAACTGTCATAATGTACTTACATATCACAAGTATGATAGCATTTGTCTTTGAGTTTTATTTTTTGTTCATTACAAAGAATTTCAATGTTTTATTTTTCATGTAAGTTTTGACCAACAAAGATTTTATTATTACAGATCGTTTGAATGTTGTGCATCTTGATTTCTGAAATCTGCTGATTCACAACTATTTGTCATGTTCTGACCATATATAATGGCTTAAAATCACAAATGACCATGTGGTTTACATAACTTTCACTGAGGACCATGAATGGTATCTTAAACAGGAAAAAAATATGGTTTCCCCGATAATTATCAGTATCGAGTGATTTGAAAATCCTTTTAACATGAGGAAATATATGAATAAATAAACCCTTTTGACTATTTTTATTGCCTCTCTCACAGCAATTTAATATTATCTAAGAATAAATAAACCTGCCTTTTCCAAGAGGTATATGTTTGATTAATCACAATGTTGTTTCAATGTAAACATCTACATAAAACACATCATCAAACATATCTATGCAGAGTTAAGAATCTCCTCCATGTTTTCCTGTCATTGACAAAACAAACAGAATGCACCACCAATACAAAGACATTCATCAAGACATGACCATTCAGGAGGGTAAACTGCAAAAATACATATAATTTCAATATCAATATAATATGAACATAATATATAATATGTACACCATGAACATATTTAAAAGGTCATTAAATCACAACATGTTAAAGGTTTGTTATTCTAAAATGAAATGTAAAATTTTGCAAAAGCATATCTTCCCCCACAGCTCAGGGGAAGATACTCCCATGGGACACTTTGCCCCATTTCAGTCAATACAAACTTAGTAATTATACACAATATTAACATTACTTTAAATTCTGACATTTCTGTCGCTTAAGCTGAAACATAAAACATGTGGTCGAAGACAAATCACAATTGGAGAGGAGAGGTCTGTTAAAAAAATGGATTACTGTTGAAATGACTAACATACAATTACTGTTATAATAAAAACATGCAAGGCAGAACAAATGACTAAAGTGGTGATGAATAATATGATTGTTTTTAAGATTTTCATATTAATGAAATTTTAAAAAATAATTACGATGTGAACAAAGAAAGAAGAAGAAAAGCAAATTAAAATCCAACTCCCACACAAAACTCTAGAATTCAAACTATCTAGCTTTGATATAATCTTTATGTCACAATATTTGGGCAATATCTGGGTTGTGACAAATGGATTCAGTAATGTATGACTTTGGGGGCAAAAGAATCAGTCATAAACTGTGATCACATCCCACCCACCCCTTTGGAATGAATGGAGGAGAATCTGACAGTGGTACAATGACAACCCACAACACTGAAACAGAACATGGCTCTTCAGCAGAACATCTACCCTTTAGACTGATAATACATTTATTACCATTGGTGAGCAGTTATGTTACTGTTGTGTCAGATGATGCTGTGTAACATTATGATTTGTTTTGTAATCACTATGGTCATCAGGGTTTTTTTTGACATATGGGGGTTAAGGGGTGAAGTTTTTCCACAGCCATTATATTTATTGTATGTATTTTGTTTAAGATATAAAACAAAAATGCACACAGTATTGTATTATCATTATCATTATTATTATGAAGATATTAGATCAAATGATTTCAGTGCTATTAGATAAGGAATGTGGAAACAGCAAAATACAAAATCAAGACTGGTTGAATAGAATAATCTGGTGAAGAATTAATGAGGGAGGCTTCTTATACTGGTTTATTCCACTACTGACACATAGTGATTTACTGAGTCAGAAAAACATCTCTTATAATGCACCTGTGTGTCCTATTCTAGTGTTTGGAAATAGATTTATATTTATGGATAATTAAGTGAATAAAAGAGTAAAACTAAGTATAAGTGGCAGATATGGATTAAATCCTCTATCACAGTATGACAGGTTTTACCTATTATGATATTTGGATGTGATACCTTTCATGGTGTTCGATGGATTTGATAGAACAGACGTGTTTTAGTTACATTTTTCAAGGTGGTTTATGTCAGTTCTGTCCAAGGTTTGGTTTGGGTTACCTTTGTTGTATTTCATCCCACTCACGCACTCCGTCCTTGTCTACCTTCCACTGACACTGCTGAAGAAAGGCACAAAATGAGGCAAATATACATAGATCACAGCATTTATTGACATTTCTGGATAGACATCTATTCATGCATCGCTGCTGACAAGTTTATAAACAGGTTAGCATTACATTATGACAATAACAGGCAAAGTGATGTTAATATTGATTATCTCATCCCAGTGGGACCTGTCTGTGGGTGGATATATGGCAGCAGTGTGAACATTTAGCCCTCAAACTTAATATTTCACTAAAAAAGTAAGGATCTGAGGAACTTTAACCCTGTATATGTTCTTGGGGGACCTAATAAGACTTTAGTACTTTTGTGATTTTTTTCAAAATTTGTATTGTTATGTAGAAAATTAAGGTCATTGAAGTTACCATATTTGGTTCCTTACCCATAAATGGCAATAAAAAAAAGAAAAAAAGAAATCCAAGAACTAAATATAAAAAATACAAGAAAAACACATGTAAGGTGAAAGGAACATGTATTTTAGGACATTAGAACATCACTTTTAGAACATTAAAACAGCATGAGTGCAGATCCAGACCCCTGTCCACATCCACATTAACCCTTTGAACATCAGTACTTACATTAGTACCATTACTTCATGGTACC
>JAPQRQ010000001.1:24198926-24212012 GCA_037367365.1 Apogon talboti
CTATCTATCTATCTATCTATCTATCTATCTATCTATCTATCTATCTATCTATCTATCTATCTATCTATCTATCATACATACATACAGTACATACATACATACATACATATTAAAACACTCTATTAAAACACAATTAGAACAGCAATTTGTACAATATATAGTAGACAATATATTATCAGTATGATAATTAAAGAAATATACATAATAAGTGTTGAAACGTTGTGTTATTAAACTTATGTGATTGTGTGGTTATATGGTGGAAAAGAATAAGCACACAAGTAGAGGAGCCTATCGAATCAAATGTGGATAGAGGGTGACTTTATACTTGTAAAAGGCATAAGTCAGCATGTACACGTCTTTGTTCAGCATAGATTAGCCATTGTCCTGTTGGCTGTTATTTGCTCAACCAGATCACAGTCCATTTCACATACATTAATCACAGTTTCTCACATGTGACATAATTAAAATTCCATGTGACAAAATTTTAATTCTCACCACAATGTAGACAGGCAGACAGACAGACAAACAGGCAGACAGACAGACAGAGACAGATAGACTGATAGACAGACAGATAGATATATAGATAGATGTGATAGGTAGAATGTGTGCATATATATATAGAGTGTATTGGACAGAGCCACCCCCCCAGTGTGATGACCTTTTGTCAACTAAGATGCAAGACCTCAACAGACAAACAGACAGACATACACACATAGAAACACACACAGTTGAAATTCATTATAGATTCATAAGTATCATCGCGCCCCCAACCCCTCCTCACCAAGACATCATAAAGGTCAAGTTCATCTTCCTTAGTATTCTCTCTTTGTCTCCCCTCATTGTCTCTGGGGGCACTGCAGCAGGCTGAACACCAGCAGCCTGTTGCAGCAGGAGGCAACCTGCGTATGCATGTGTATATGTATGTGTATGTGTACGAGTGCTGACTACGGAGGACATAAGCCAAACCGATGTGAATACATTTTCATAATGAAGCGTGTGTGTGTGTGTGTGTGTGTGTGTGTGTGTCTGTGTGTGTTTGGCTGCAGAGCACACTGCCAAAACTTTATCACTGCTTCCTCAAATCACCACTGCAGACAAACTCATCACCAACGTCATCATCACAATCACCTGAAAGTCTTTTATGGTTACACTTCAAATATCTGTAACTATATGTGAATGGTTTTAAAGATTGTGGCTAAAAAGTGAAAGGCACACAGTTCAAGGTCAACTATGTATATTTACATATTTAGATAGCATTAAAATCTAAACATGACAATACAAAAATGATGCTTAGCTGTTTCAAATAATTAGATTTTTTTTGAACATTATATGACCAAAGCAATAAACATGAGATGCAACAATATTCCAACCTGACAGCAGTATCGTACAATATTTGCTGATTTCAGCCACTAACAGCATATAAAGTGTATTTTCATCAATGACAGAGGCAGATATTTATCTGTTTTTGGATAAATATGTATGTTTGAATCTGCGTTCATTCAAAGATAATGTGATAAAGAGCTGAATGACTTTAAAATAGTAACTATTTATAATGAAGACTTCTTTGTTAATGTGGCTTAAATAACAACAAAAACTAAATATAGAAACAGAAATTACTATCTGTATCAGCCACAATGTCAATGTAAACATCAATACTGGTATTGGCCAAGAATTTTGCAATCAGTGCATCACACAGGATATACTTACATGCAATTATATCAAAGCTTAAACCTATTATATTAAAATCATATTCAAAGTTAGATGGTCAAGTTGAGCCTGAAATATTTTAATCTGAGTGAACATTGTGAGACTTAATCTATGTCATAAAATTATGAATCTGCTGATTATTTAAATATAGCATATTTATGTCATAGTACAAGTTTAATAACATAATATAATATAATATAATATAGTTATTATTAAGAAATGTAAGGTACCCTGTACTGTCCCTACAGGAATTTTTTCCTTGGACAAAGGTAAACACAAACAGTGTAACCAGGAAAAAAAATCACTTTTTTTTCATCTGAGTCCCACCCACTTCAGACCAATAAGAAGAGAGCATAAAGAAAACTCACCGTTAAAATACTAAACTAGCATTGGTTCTAATGTGTTGCCCTTTTTCATAAAAACATCATCTGTAGACTTGATGCTGTCTTTTATTGCACAGGTTCAGTTTAGGATGGAAAGTCACACAATCCAAAACTGGACCAAGGTCAGGATGCTCATCTGGACCCCAGAGGAGCCCCCAGACCCCCCCCCACCTGGGACAGATACAGGAGACATGGTAAACCACAGAGCATTATGGAGTCGGTTGTTCAAGAAAGCTCTCCAGTTGTATTTTTGGTGGGAAATCCACCACAAATAAGTAGACCATAGTAAACATAGTATATTTTGACTGGTGTATTCGGAAACTGCTGTAAAAAAATAAAGGACAAAATCCAAGACGCCAGAATGAACATTTCTTGGGCATAACATGGACGGTATAAAAGCCTGCATCACAGACAGGTGTACCGTCCATGCATAAACACAACACCTGCACACATCCTAAGCACCAAGTTCAGGGGCTGAAAGATGAAGCCAATGCAGAACCAAAGCCTGTAGTTCCTTTAATGTCCACTTAGGGTCTGTCCCCCAGACCCACATGTTAAAATACCCAACTAAACTGCAGAAATACATCTAAAACTACTTTAATATAGGCAAAATATTTAATGTAAACAAATTAATTTCACGGAAAAAGCTGATTCATACAAGTTAAATATGTGTCAAATGTTTTGTTTAATTTGCTAAATGCAATTGTACTGATACACTTAAAATAAAATACAACTTAAAAAAATCAAACACTAATCACTATTCTGGTTACCTGTACCTGGAGTATATTTTTATATTTTTTCAATAATTTTAAATTAATATTGAATAATATTAAGTGTGTCAAACATTTTCAATCTACAGGATATTATTTCATTAGCAAGATTTACATCAATGGTATAAATATGTGATATAGGTTTTTACAACTTCTTAATTATCTGAAGTGCAATAAATCTTTATTTAATTAGCAAATAGCCTACTATATCAAGAAAGCAACAAAATTGGGTGGAAAGTAGTGGAAATAAAATGACCAAAATGATATCAATATTCCTGCTTTTTCATTATAATGTATAATCATTATTATATAGTTAGATGTTTCTGCAGAAATTGGTTAAAAGATTCAATGATTTTTTATTATTATTGTCAATTCACTAGATGCACAGGACAAACAGAGAATTGAGAAACTGTTTCTCTCTCACCTTAATACTTAAATGCCATGCAATTAAAAAAGTGGTCAAGTAGAATAATAATAAATAAAGTGGTGTAAAAGATAAACTATAATAGAATACAAAGATATAAATCAAACCTACATACAATAACGGTAGTGCAATAATCAATAAATGATTTGAATGATTAGCTAAGCTTAATATTTGTTTAAGAAATCACTTAGCCTTTATTAAGAAAATGTATAATTTGTTTACTTACCTTATCTTGTTTTTTTTACCATAGCTATATATCTATAAAATGCATTTATTCACGTTTAATGATGATTCAGATGATGCAGGAATTTTGTTTTGCATAAAATACAATAAAAACATTTTTGCAGGACAGACAGTTTTTATAATTTGTGGATGTGGTAATGCAGAGATGTATGGTTGTATCTGCAGACTGCTCCCTCTCCTGCAGACTCAGAGTGCAGCGGCTCGGTGCGGTTCTCCTCCGGACTGACTGACTGACGGCCGGCGGAGGGAGGGGAGTGACAGCAGGATGCTCAGGTGGCGGAGGCGGCGGCGGTGTGCTCTTGCTCTCTGCATTCAGTCTCTCCTCCGGCAGACATGAGCTCCGTAGACTGAACACCTGTCGAAAGGTAAGAGTCGACTTGTTGCTTTTGTGTGTTTCTCATGTGAGCTGCTTTCACTTTTTCCTGCATTCAGACCTGCTCATTTACAAAGTGATGAGCAGTTTCTAGGCTGGTTTGTGTTTCTACATTAAATAGCCTTTATTTTTGCCTGGTTTTGCATATTCATGGTATTGTCCTGTAGGCTGTTTTTAGCGCGTTAAAATTGTATTGTAATAGCCACTAATAATTAGTGCATTTATTGTTCCCACTGATATTAATTTGTGTGGTTTGGTTGTAATGACCGGTTGTTGCCAGCAGAGGCGCTAATGGGCGTCGTTTCGTTGCAAGAGTGTAGAAGTGCGACATACAGTATAAAAACAGTAAGCCCGTTAAACTATTGTGCAAAGCCACAAAGCTCTTAAGTCTAGTAGAGCATTTTCTACTTAACTGCCACAGCTAAAGAGTAATTGGGTACATTTATTCAGTTACTGCGATTGAATGCAATTTTTGGATGCAGGAAATTAATTTGAGTAGGCTATATTAATTTTAGTCTAATTTATGCTCCATAATTGTAGGGGAAATTGTATTTTTATTTTCCATTTTTTATTTACAGCACCGTTAGCAACTGTACCTAATTAGAGTGTAAGTTTAAATTTAATCAAACTCAAAAAACTCCAATTTGATGTCACTTCATAGTTTAATCCACTACATTTCGGGTGTTTTACACCAGTGCATGCGTGTGACGGTGACTATTACCTTAAGAGTTTTAATACACTGTAAAGATCTAAAATAGAAATAAATAGAAAATGCACAAAACCGACCGAATTCGATAAATATCATTTCCCTTCGCTGTGAGTATTTTGCTTTTACTCTTTATTAGTAGGGTACAATTTGGTTATTCCTGCTTTTTTAAATCAAATACACAGTAAAGGGTCATATATTGATCTATAACTGGATTAGTACGAACACCGTCGACGTACATTATCACTTCTATCCGATGTAGTTCTACAAACGTACCACACGCCGCACGGAGTCGGCGTGCACGCACGTATTCTCTCGCTCTGTATTATTGCTCAGAAGCCAGCCACCATGGGGAGTTAAGGGCAAGACGACGGGTTATTTTCGTTAATATTTAATAACAGAAAGCTATCCATATGCTGCGATTTGGAGCACACAGTTCGTGCCAGTATCCCCAATGCAGCGGATTAAGGGGAACGGGCTTTCAGAGACGGTAGGACGCATTACTTTTATGGAAAACACGGGACGTTAACGCTACATAGCTAAACAAGCTAGTAGGCTAATCCAAACTAGCTAGCGCACCAGGCTAGCTGGCGCTGCAGCCCGTAGAGTCGAAAACGTGCCCTCGGTTTCTTGTTTTGTTTGATCTCACATCGGCTGGTTTGTTGAAGTTTGTTATTGTAGTAGTTGGTGTTGTTTCTGTACAACTTTGCTCGTCGCGGAAGAATTTACCAAGTACGCCTGTGTGCTGAAGTGTTTCTGCACGCAGGCCCGTCTTGTGTGGTTGTAGAGTTTGTTTCTGTACCCATCCCCCACCGTCTTTGCAGGCCAAGATGAATGAGATTCTCACTTCAAAGCACTGGCATCGTTGCTGGCATTGCTACGAGGCTAGCTAGCTGCCTTAGCTTGTTAACATTTGTTGGTCATGTAGAAAATTCTGTCTTCCCATACGAAGTTTGAGGTTTGATTTGACAGCTGTTGGCACTAGCGATTCATTTAGGCTGACGTGAAAAAACTTAATCGTGAACTTCAGCGGTATGATTTACGTACACAAGTTTTGTTGTTGACGCTATTCTTACTTGCTAATTGCAAGTTACAGACTGTATTAAGTGTTACATTTCTTTCAAAGCTAACAAGCTAACATTTTAGCATAGGTAACTTAGGTATTGTTTTAGAATACCATTTGCACCATTTAAACTAATTGGATCTCACCGAGCACTTGTTGAGGTTTTTTCTTCGTATTTTTTATGTTTGAGGGTCTTTCTTGTTTATGCAAATATTTTGTTAAATCTGTCCCTCTTGTTTTACCTTCCATGTACTGTTCTTGTTGTGTGTATTTATGTCTTAAGTACTGGGAACAAAGAAAAAGAGCTAAATATATGTATACGCACATTTAGTCAGTAAAAGGGATTCTGATATAGTAATGCTTTTAAATTCTAATGTGCTCATCCCACTGTTGCTTCTTAATAATATCGTAGTAGATTGTGAAGCTCTGTTAAAATGAGGACAGCTGAAGTCAAGTCAGTTGTCATTTCAGCCACAGCATCTACGTGATTGAGATAATTATGATTATGACGGTGTGTATGTTCACTTATTAGTGTGGATGTACAAGTATGCATCCATACTGTTACTTTCTGATGTTAAAATGAAAGTGGCCTCCATCAAAATTCAGTGAAATTTCACTAACCATCTCCGTCAGTTGTAAATACCTGAAATTCATCTCACACGACCATGTGAGCTCATACCACAACTAAACATCGGTATTGTCAGACATTCTCAATCAACAGCTTGTCTGCTATTTATGTCAGTAGCATGATAAAATGTAGAAATTAACTGTACAACTGGTAATAGAGACCAAAAACAAGACATGCCTGTAATCCCATGACCACGTTCAATTAACAGCTGGTAGTCAAGTCCTATTTTCTTCTGGAGTGGGTGCAACAAATGAGTGAAGCATACGTTGCTAATGATAAGACCCAATCAGATTGCAAACTCTGTGTCTATGTCATCATTTCTTAAAGTGCCTTTCCTCATAACAGTGTAACCAAGGAGTTAATAAACTAAAACGCAGTCAGCCCTACTTCCAAAAGTTTCCATTTTAGGAATCCTAAAATGCTAGATTATAGTTGATGCTAGCGTGCCAAAAGTTTTGTTCTCATATAGGTGTCTCATATATATATATTGTAATAACAAAATTACTCACAATAAATTTTGTAAATAAGCTTGCAACTGATCCCACAGTTGCCACAAAATACACAACAATTAATGTGAAGCTTCTGTTTTCCGCATGTTTTCATTCTTAGTGTGATTTCATGGCATTTGTAAATAAAATGCTAAATAAAATAAATGATTTAAGCATTACCTGTGCAATATGTTTATATTGCAATAATGATGAAAATACAGTTTATCTAAAATACATTTTTAAATGAGAATATTAGAAGGATACTAATTTTTATTTTCTGTATAAACAGATTATTATGAATGTTGAATACATTAACATGCACATAATATTTAGTTTCCCTATGCCTTTATTCTGAAAGACTGTATTCCTCAAATGTTAACCTGGTTAATAAAAATCAATATTGTAGTAATATTCCTGTTAACATGCAGCTGCGCACATATAAATGCATAATGTATTTATTTTAATTTTCCTCTGGTAGCAGATGTCCAACCATGTGAACCTAGTCTTTCATTCCTTCAATGACCCTCCATTAAACAATTCTGTTGTGATATTTGGTCATATCCAAAAACCTGTTGATATTCTCTTTCATAATGTTATAATAAGTGTCTTTAGTTGGTTTGCTTTTCTTTTGGGCATTCATCTCTACCACAGGGGATCTTTGTTGATTGTAAACTGGTTGTGTGTCTTATAAACACAGAGCCTCAGAATAAAGAATAAAAAGTCATAAAGATATGATATCTCCAGTCATAGACTGTGTAATCTGTACGCCCAGATTAACAAACTGTCCATTGTTATGGCTGATCTTACTTTATACTACAGCTACTTGGTCATCAGTTCATCTAAAGGATCCCAATGTCGGCTTATTCCATACATCTTGATCAGAAAAGGTTCCATGTGGAGGAAAATGTGACAATAAATTACAAAAACAGAATAATTGTTACATGTAAACATTGTGTCTTAATGTTTTACATGCTGCAGCCTCTTATCTTTCTCTTTTTTCTGCTGCAGGGAGAATTGTTTATCTGCAAAATCCTTGGGGAAGATCTGACCTCTGCCTTGTGCAATCAGAGACATGAGTGTTGTCAGAGAATTACATGGGATCGGGTACCGGGGTGGAGGTGGGGTTGTGGCTCCTCTGAGCGGCCCTACGCACTTTACAGAGGATGCTCCACGACCCCCAGTACCTGGTGAGGAGGGATCAGATGTGGACCCCCCAGTCCAATCGGCCAACGCCCGTCCAAACACCCTTTCCCAAAGCCTTGGCTTCCCCCCGTCATCCTCTTCATCTAAAATGGGGGATCCGTCGAGTTACACACCCTCCTCATCATCTGCAACTCCACGCCGCCCAGATTTGGACTTGGGGTATGAACCCGAGGGCTCGGCGTCACCAACGCCACCTTACCTGAAATGGGCCGAATCTCTTCACTCACTCCTGGACGACCAAGAAGGTATCCAGCTGTTCCGAAACTTCCTGTGCCAGGAGGGCTGCGCAGACCTTCTTGATTTCTGGTTTGCCTGCTCGGGGTTCCGGAAGACCAGCCAGGAGAAGAGGTTAAAGCTGGCCAAAGCCATCTACAGGAAGTACATTGTAGATGGAAGTGGCATAGTGTCCAGGCAGATCAAACCCGCTACCAAGAGCTTCATCAGAGACTGTGTGGGGAGGCCACACCCAGACCCTGCCATGTTCGAACAGGTGAGTCAAACATTTACATATCATTTGTGTAAAGTGAGAGTAATAATTGGATTACACAGACGAGTGCAGCATGTATTATTATTATTATTATTGACTGTAGTGCTGTAGGTACAATTCCTATTAATTATATGTTACTAGTAAAAGTCTGATAATACACAGTCATTGTCTAATAAGACACTTCATGAATAATAATGGTCATTCATTGGCATTAGAAGTGACACAGATCACAAAACTCACAGTTCACATTGGGTCATAGTGGTTGGTTGGGTCACAGATCGGAACAAGTGATATTCAAGATTAGGGAAAAGTGATATTCAAGATTTTGTGGTCAAATTAATGTGCAGTTTGATGTCTGATGATGCCTACAATAAGCATTCCAAAAGATTTTCTGATAGAATCAACAGTTTCTGTTTTCTAGACAATTGAGATGTGTTCAGAATAAAACACTGACTGACAAACAAATATTCCTCTCACTCAAACAAATCTCAAAATAAGTTGTTAAAATTACTAGGCAAAGGTTTTTAACAAATGAAATCCAGCTGAATATTCATTGTAGGAGGTATATCCTATATAACATAATAACACAATCACTTGGGTTTATGTATTTGTCTGTTGTTTGTCTAACTTCAATGATGTACCCACATTCTAATTGAATTTGAACCCTTTTTTTAATTAGTCCTTTTTGGAATTGAAACATGGAATTGTTAAGAACTGGAACTGATATAATTCACACAATACCTGATCCTATACTCAGATGTCATGTTTTTATTAAAAGATCACTAGTCATAGCTCAGATGGTAGAAAACTAACTGGAAATGATGAATAATATAATTTCTGTTAGCTTTACACAGCTGAATGAATCTGAGCTGAATGATATGCAGAATACATAGAGTTTGCTCCAATAATTGCAACAGGATATATATAGTTGATCTCACTTTCACGGGTGGCTATATTTTGAGTTTTTATGATGTCACAGTAACTTTGATGACTAGATCAGTGGGACACAGTAAGAATGACAATTTCCTTTTTGGACTTTAATGACATGTGTAAACCTTTGTCGTGACATTCCATCAGTACAGAGTCATTGTGGAAGTGATTACAGTTCAAGTGTTGTCAGCTTTCTTCTCTAATAAAAGACCTTTTATAAGTTCCCTTATAGGTTAATGATTACTTCTGGATATGAGAAGCTTTAGAGCCTCGTCCTGTTCCATCCTCTCATAAAAGCCGGCTTGGCTGCTGTTTAATGTGCACTCTAGAACCTGCACACATGCATCAGACAGTTCAGTTACTCATTTCAGTAATTAGCTAGTAGTTCTGACAACTAGAACTGGTTTTACTCTTGGTGTTCTAATTTGTTATATAGTGGAATACAGTCAACATAGCTCCATCTTCATCTTGGAATGTAGCATTAGCCCTCAGCCATTATCAGTGCTGAGTTCTGCTACCAGTTTTGGTAAAAGGTCTGAGCAGCAGTGTTTTAGCAGCTGTATTGAGACCAGTCTCTTTTGAAGGTCTCAGTCTTTGGCCAAATGACCAAACTTGTGCAACTAATTGTTGTTTCTATTGTTGCATTATTGCCTGTGATAAACAATGACCAGTTATGGACATACTCTTTATCTGGTCTGGTTTTGACTTGGTCCCAACTCCTTCAAAGGTCTAGTCTTTTCTTCTGTTTAGGACATTCTGGTCTTGGTCAGGACATTGTCATGGTGTTGGTGATCTCGACCAACACACTGCCTGTTGGTGCAGATTAATTGGCCAAATTAATCAGTCGGTCAGTCTCAAAAGTTTGCATATGTATTATTTAGGAGATGTATTTCATTTGCGGGCAGGATACATAAGCTCAACATTTAATTCACTTTGGAGGCTACCATTCAAAATATATAGACAGTACTTTCCTCATAACAGACAAATGGGAGCTGAGACTAAAACCATGTAGATTCAGTATCTGCAGTTCCGAAATAACTTTACAGAATCAAAACCACTCATTGTCCCTGTTTACAAATGTTAACAAGAAAAATGGCTGCAGAAATGCTCACACCACTGTCAAAGCATGAAAGCATGCAACTGCTAGTATTCCTCTGCTCTAGTAAGTAAACCACAATAAAGAACTAAAGTTTTAGTTTCAGGGTAGCGTTTCGCTCACATGCCCTCTTCTATCCTCATTTACCTATCATTTTTTTCATGGTGTCCCGAGTGTTCTTTTTGCCATCTGTAGAGAATGTGAGGTTCTATCTCATATTTGCAGGGACTAAACTTTTCCAAGTTATTACATACACAAAAAATTAGAAAGTGTGATTGCATAATTACTGAAGAAGGCTAGTTTCAGGGTTACTTGTCCAAACCTTCCATCTCTTGGTTTTTTATCTGTATGACTTACTTCTCCACACACACACACCCTCACACACACACACACACACACACACACACATTCACACACCAGTGAAACGATCACTTAGAGCAATTTGGGTTTCGGTGTCTTGCTCAAGGACATTTGGACATGGTTCATCAGGGATTGAACCAACAACCTTGCAGATTGTGAATGACCCCCTCTGCCAGTGGGTGGTGGTTAATAGACTCTGAGTATTGCAGATGATAAAAATGATGGTGCACCTGAATTGAGCAGTATCTCATTTATATTCTAACAAGACGGGGAAGACATTTGCAGAGTACAAAGGTACAGGAGTCTATTTTGTAACGCATATGTCTTGGTTTATTGTTAAATTTTTGTAGGACAGGAATGACTTTGAGTGTCACTCCCTTTGCACACATTTTGCACATACTTTTAATAAATATCAAGTTTCAGAGTAAAAGGAAAAAAAATCTGTCTATAGCTAATGAAATCCCATGGTCTCAGGTAACGAATGCAATATCTCTAGTTGTAGTTTGACTCTGAACATGATCTCTGAGCTCCGGATGGTAAACTATCCAACTTCCTTTTGAATGAGCCTAATGTGTGATCCGTTGTACAGCCTCATTCGCACGCTGGCTTTGGCCCGTGGGTCAAATGCCACTTTATCATTTGTGTCCTTGTTAATGTTGCTTTTGTCCAAGTAACTGCTGCATTTTACATCTGTGCAACTTGTCCTCACTCGCTTCATCAGCAGTTGTCTGAAGTTCTGCAAGTTCTGGTTGCATTTGAAGATATCAGTTAGTATTGTGCAGATGTGTGACTGCAGTTGGTGTGTTTTCCAGGCCCAGACTGAGATTCAGGCCATGATGGAGGAGAACACCTACCCTTTGTTCCTGAAGTCAGATCTGTACCTGGAGTACACTCGGACAGGAGGAGAGAGTCCCAAACCTAACCCCAGTGATCAGAGCCCTTCATCGGGGCCAGCGAAGCCTGTGCCTGGGTATTTACCCACACTCACTGAGAACGAAGAGTGGAGGTGAGATGAGCTGCAGAATCACATTTACACCACTGTCATTGTCTTGGATTCATGTTCATCATAAAAAAAAAAATGTAGGCGGTAGTTCTCACTTCTTAAATAACATCCACTGCATTCTTGTGTAGATGTGGAGGAGGAACGAGGGAGGTGGAGGAAGAGAAAGATGAGGACTGTGGAGACACACCAGCTGGCAGACTGACTCACAGCCTGCTGATGCAGACAGTGCCACAGAGAACGACGGCCAGCAGGAGGAGGCAGGACAGCAGGGAATACAGGTGTGCGCATGTGTCATAGTGTTTGCAAAGACTGTAATTTCTTACATACATGTTAATTGATGAGGTTGAAGCATTTTGGTTAAAGAGTCATAATTACTCCTGCTGTTCAATCACACTTTGACATTCAGACCTAAATCTTATTTTTAAATGTTTAATATGATCTTGTTTGCCATTTACTAAATGACACTTTATTATAATGTGTCGACTCATCCTCAGACCATGGAGAGAGCCGGTGAACCCGTACTACGCAAACATGGGCTATGCTCGCGCTCCAGCAACTAGTGCCAATGACAGTGAGCAACAGAGCATGTCGAGTGACGCAGACACATTGTCATTGACCGACAGCAGTATGTAAGTAAACATTTACTGACAACACTCATCACTATTGATCTCCTTTGGTGATTCTTGATAACTGCACCTCATTATTTGTCAGTGATTTAATGTTGTTTATCTGTGTGTTTGCAGAGATGGTATTCCTCCATACAGATATCGGAAGCAGCATCGTAAGGAGATGCATGAAAGTGCCAAAGCAAATGGACGTGTTCCCCTACCTCATATACCTGTGAGTGTTATAGACAATACTCATTTTCTGCAGTCTTGTTCAATTTCAGAAGAGTAGTAAAGTGATAAATAAATATCCTTAGCCAAAAATAAACAGACAAACAGTGAAAGTGCCATAAAACATTAAGTGCCATACCATCTAAAGTGGTACAGAAAAAAAGACAAAGAAGAATGGTCCCGTAACTGACCTCAGTCCCTCTTTCCCTTTTACTTGCTTTTCAGTGTCATAAAGCTGTGTGATTGTGTTTCTAATTGTCTTTCTGCACTGCAGTTCATGAGTGAGATCAGATGATGCTATCTGTAGCGCTGTTATGACTAATTTATTTGAGTTTAGAGAAAACCAGGCAATTCATGTTGGTTTAAGTTTATATTAAAATGATACA
>JAPQRQ010000001.1:24214323-24225001 GCA_037367365.1 Apogon talboti
ACACACACAGTATATTCGTTTTACTGCTTGAAAACATGTTTGTTTCCTTTGTTGGGTTTAGTTTTGTTTATAGTCACTCAGTGTGTAGGAGTTGAGGTGTTCTTTGTTTCTACTTCCATCCTTTGTGTCTGGCTGCTGGTATTTAAGCTAAAACAAACAACAGACTGACCACAACTTAATGACTTTGTAAACATTGCAGTAGAATGAGACCTGACTGGCACCTCAGTTAAAATCTGAAAAATAAATCTGTTTACTAATCCCTGGTTCACGACTGTGCAGGTTTACATCATCATATGGAGTTTCCTCCCTCCAAATAATAATTCAGTCAACCATAAAACTGCAATTTAGGATGCTACTGAATACATATGAAGGACTATTTTTAACCTCCTGTTTGACGTTCTTTGTTGGCCTTCTTGTTTCCTCCCCAGTGGCAGCACCAGTGGCTCCAGGAGGACCGGAACCAGCAGCGAGTCTCCACGTCCCACCTCAGTGGAGCGCCCTGGAGCTGTGCACCCCTGGGTCTCAGCCCAGCTGCGCAACAACACCTCCTCTGTGTCCCCTGCCATCTCCGGCTCATCAGCCACCCAGGTCCAGCCCTCTCACCCCTTCATCCAGGACCCAGCTATGCCCCCCAACCCGGCTCCAAACCCCCTCACCCAGCTGGAGGAGGCTAGGAGAAGGCTGGAGGAGGAGAGGAAGAGGACCGCATTACAGCAGGCCAAGCAGAGGTACACAACATGTCCAGCTGATTCTGTCCAGCTGCTCAGAAAGCTCACAGTTACCATATACACCTGAGCACACCCAGCAATGCATTCCCACAGCTTTACTCCACACACCAAGAGCCACCATAATGGGATGTCATTAGTACTGAACCACACCTGGAACCTTTATCTAATACCTAACACAGTTTCCCTGTATTAGTTATAGTTGTATTGTAAAACATGGCACACTATATATATTTATACTCGTATTAAGCAGAAATGAGCATGAGTCTTAATCACTTTAATATGACTGCATAGTATACTGTTTGGATTAAAATTAATTTGCTCATGCGATCCTGAACTTTGACTGTTTGACCTCAGACTTTCTGAGTGACCAGGGCAGGTCATGGTCAACCGTACTGCTGAGTTAGTTCAAATCAGCTCTATTTCTTATGAAGTGACGGTGTGAACATAATCACACACAGGCAGCGCTGACTACCCTACCCATGGCCTTTCTCCATCAGCATTGGTAATAAGCATCCTTCTGGATTATTCGGTTTGTTGCTGGAAAAGAAACCAATCTTCTTTCTTAATTTTCTAATTCTGTCATTTCATAACTGTTTGGATGCTGCAGTGTCTTTTTTTTTTTTGCTTAGAAATAATATAATCTCCTTTTATTCAGTCTAGATAGTTGAGAGACAGGAAATGCAGAGCTAGAGAGTAGTGAAATGACATGCAGTAAAACAACTGAACACCCATATGGTATGCATTCTAACAATTCAGCTCTTAGGTCACCCCACTGTGTATCACGTAACAAAAGTTTGGATTAAATATTGATTTAATTTGGTCTAAATGTAGCACTTATGTAACCACAAATATCAAATGTTTTTCCTTTTCCTCTATTTTGGAAGATCAGCTAAAAAGGACAAACAGGGCGCTGCTTCTGCGATCTCAGCCTAGCCCTGTGCACATCTGTGCAGCCATGGGCATAGATTTCTCACATCAGTGTTACATTGAACGTTGGTATCATTGATGATATGACAAACTTAACATATCAAACTTGTGATCATACAGCAATCACAAGTTGGTCTTTTAAATTGTGTTAATTTCACAACCGGTTCTGAAACCGTTTTGTCAGAAATGTTTAACCTTTGTTTGTCTGGTTTTTTTCTAGGCATAAGTCTGGGAAGCGCCAATTGTGTGAGAACATGACGGTCGCATACTACTTCTGTGGAGAACCAATCCCATACAGAACATCAGTTAAAGGCCGGGTGGTGACTTTGGGCCAGTTCAAGGAGTTGCTTACCAAAAAGGGCCACTACAGGTGAGAACACCTCATACATATGGCAGAAATTCACGCTGCAAACAGCCTTTCAAAACGGTTTAGGTATATTCAGGATTATTCAGCTTCTTTCTTATGGATATGTCTCTGTTTACAAGTATCTAGAGGTTCAACTCCAACTGTAAGTGACAAATGGGTGACTGTTGTGCATTTGGGTTTTTGTGCAGGTTCTACTTTAAGAAAGTGAGCGACGAGTTTGACTGCGGCGTGGTGTTTGAGGAAGTGCGCGACGACGACGCCATCTTGCCTATATTTGAGGAGAAGATCATCGGGAAGGTGGAGAAAGTCGACTGAAATTTTTGGGAACAGGAAGATGAACTAGAAGATTGCAAACGAAAAAAAAGATCACGTGTAGGAGATGGAAAGAGAACATTGGATAGAAAGTGAGCTGGGAGAAAAAGAACATACGAAAGTAGAAAGATGGATGAAGCAACGTGTGACTATAGGGAGATTGGGCTGCCTGGAGAAAGTTTTCTGAAATATCAGGAGATCTGGATCAAACCTACAGAAAGAGAAGGTGCTGGGCTGGACGACACAAGGAAAGGACATAAATAATTTCACCTGTCTTGTCTCCACTGTGGATTTTTTTGCGGAGAAGGCTGTTAAATCTGACATCTGGCCAGTCTTCCATTTCCACTACAACTGATGGGGAAAAAAAAAAAAGGATGGCTTGAAGGAGAGAGGATGAGTAGTCTTCCACTTCTGCTCTGGAGGAGGCCCGTTTCCTCCGCAGACCATTACAAATGCTGCTACATTACCACGGAAACTCTTCAAAAAATCGGTGCTCGGGACAGTAAAGAAGGCGCTTTTTTCTTTCTCTTTTTTTTTCTTTCTTTTTTTGTTGTTCCTTTCGAGAGTCTCCCTGTCTTTTTGCTGTCTCTGTTCCTCATCAGGAGGAGTATTTTTGGAAAGTGGAACACGAGCCTGCTTCTCCTCTCATTGACTTCGTAGCCTCAAATCATGTTCACCCCCGTTTCCTAGATGTCATGTAGTGATTCGTCAACATGTTCAGACAACAGTTCTCTTTGAAACGTGTTTACCAAAGCTACATATTTTTGATAAGACAAGTATCCTAGCTACTTGTTTTTCATCTTATTTGAATTGTGTATGTACAAGGCAGGTACTATTAATGCAGCCTAATTTTGTCATATCTCAACTTAATGTTGTATTATTGTGTATGTTTTGAAGCTAGTTCATTAGTCATTTCAGGACAGTCATGTTGGTTTTTTTCCCTTTTATACCACAGCTCCCAAATCTGTACTGTTTACCTTAGAGTGTGCAGTATCCCATAAGGATTATTTTCACCCTGATAAATCAGTTATTAGTGAATTATCACAAAAAAGAGGAGCACACATACATGAATTTTTTTTTTTTTTTTTTTTATGATGATGTCTGTTATTTTTCCGGTTTCTCTCTCATAATGGACCTCATGTTTTTTTCTGCGATACTGAGAGCCTGTGTAATGTTACCTCCGAGCTCAGTCTAGGTGCCTGCCCGCCTGCCTGGCCAGTGCCATTATTACTATGTCGAATGCTTATCTCTGAAATACGTGTGAGAGCCTCTGTCATGTTGTGTAACTCAGCCAAAGAGCATATTGTGCGTCGCGTAAAAGCCTACATGAGTGTCCTTTTGCAGTCCACGAGTATCAGATGTGTTGTTTCTAGCCACAGCAGAAGGGAATCTGTTCTTCTTGTCAGATTCCCACATTCACAGCGTAGCCTAAATGAATCGCTCTGCATTTTGGGAAATACATATAACAATCTTTTTAAAAAAAAAAAAAAAAAAAACATTTTAAGACACAACACTCCTCTCTGTAGCCCTATTTTAGAAATCTGTATGTGGATATGGATGTTTATTAAGCATATCGTTAATTCAGATCTTCCTAGTCAAAATGTACATGACAGATTAACATACCCACATTATAATTCCTAATGAAAAAATTGCATCACTTCATGTGTATTCAGGCTTCTTCCAATTTCTGCAGTAGAATTCTCTTTCATTGCAGATGCCAGTAATATGTTAGTAGATATCAGTTGTATCTGAAATTTATTTTCAACTAAATTAAGGATATCTGAATAGACATTGGTACCTGTCTTTGTGACAGGTACCAATGTGACATGGTTTTTATCTGAAATTCACATTAAGACTCGTAACAATTGGACTGTAGCTATTTCTGAGGAGAGATTGTAGTTGGAGCCCTTCAACACTGTCCTCTATTTGCAGGTGGGTGAATTGCAGTGAACAAACTGATGTTTATTGCTGCTACATCCATAATTTAAATACACATCTAGTATTTCTGCATTAAAATATGTAAAAGCACCTAGGCCTGTGTTAGGTTTAGTTGCCTTGTGCATTTGTTTTACATTAGATATTTCCAACGATTTTCAAATTCAGAGAAATCTGATTAATTCACTGTAATGGTCAGTTTTATTTTGTCACGTGCCAGCGGTGTGGCGTCCCCATTTTTTCAGCGGGTATTTTACTTCAGTGAAATAACATAGTGTGAACATGCGTCGCTAAAGTTGATGTGAATTAAACTGCTATTTTGTATTTACTTCTTACTCCGAAGTTCAGTCACACAGTTTATTAGTTTAGGGCTTTTATTGTGAAAGGTAATGATGAAGGGGTGGATCTGCAGCATGTTTTAAGGTTTTGTCTGAGAGATGAGGAGGCAAAAAATACCTACTGTGTGCTTAATTCATAACCAAAAAAGAAAACAGAATCTCTTTTTCCCACATTGACTGTTGCCCAAGTACGTCATGTCTTTGTAAGGCAGTAAATTTCCCAAAGTGTTGGAGCTTTTCCTTGGCCTGCTCACATCAGTACAGTACTGCAGTAAACTCCCGAGGCCAGAATACCACGCAGCGCCGGCAGCCGGTGCTTATCGACACACCAGCTACGTAAGCTGAATGTAATTTTCCTTTTATTATTATTATTTTTTTAACATACCTGCTGCAGAGGAAGTCTCTCCATTGATCATGTCATTATCTCTGAGACTGTCTTCGGTTTCGAGCTCAAACTGTGGACCTCAGCGAGTGCTGTTTGCATCATCTATGCTGGTTCATGAACTGAATGTGTTCATCAAACGTCGGCAGGAATGTCGAACAAAATGAGTTCAGTAAGGGACTCATGGGATTGGAAAATGTATTTGTCCTTACTTCAACCCATTATGCCTTCGATATAAAATGAAAAATTTAGTTTCTAATGTATTTGTTTATAAAAAAAAATGTAATTTTAATAATCACCAAGCATGTTCTTTATAAGGAATGTTTTCCTGATGAGTTGAATTATCTATTTTATTTTAATGTTTCTGATGAACTCTTCTGGCCCTCTGATATATTTTTTGTTTTGTTAGAAAGAACGCCCAGGGACAGTCCATCAACAACATTTGTTAAGCGTTGTTTCTCGTGACTATGATTATCCTACAACAGAAAAAAAAAACAACTGTTGAGTCTTCGATTTGTGTGAAACACAGTGCCTTTATCATATTATCTTTCAAAAATATGTTTTATTGAACCAGTCCATGCTTTTACTGTAAAGTTTTTATTTCCAGTCGGTCCTGATGTATTTTTAGCTACAGTGAAATCATGCTCGCTCGCTCACCTCTGTTCTGATAGATCCGCTGCTGTAAATATGTACATTATCATTTCATACGTGTCTTCAGACCTGCACCACATGTCCATGGTGTTTCTGTTTTTCAAAGGTGAACGCCAAGATGTCACTGTGCTGGTTCCACTTGTACATTTCTTTTAAAAAGGTACTTCATAATAAAGATGTTGAATAAATCCTTGTGGCTTTGTGTAACCCTCCCTATTCAGTAACTTTGACATGGTTAACACAATTTACTTTTGTCTTAATGAGCATGTAAAGCTAAAAGATAATTAATACATATAGTGATGATGGTAAACAGTTTGGAGTGCTGGCATATTAAGTGACTAATGATTAATTACTCATTTAAATTACTGACATTTTTCCTTTCTGTATATGGGTCAGGGGCATAACAATACACAAATGTAAGCTGAAAAGAAGCTTGTTTTAAAAGGATGCATCAGGATTGTTAAATGTGCATTTGTGTTTGTAACATTTACACCAATTTAATCCAGAAAAACTGAAGGTAACTAATACTGAATCTACTGAAAAATGTTAGATTTTGTACCAACAAAAGAATAGTTAAAATTGCCATCTTGAAGTTGACTCGGTAATATCTACTATACAAAGTTCTAACATAAGATTATAACGATCCAGGTAGAGTTTAGAATTTCTCCATTTTTAATCATGTTTAATATGGTACAATGGTTTATCCAGTTACACCACACTGATATTGCAGCTAAGTATTCTCTGTGTTGATTAAAACTAGAAAGGGGTTGCAGGACTTAGTCTGTCTAAACAAGATGCGTGTGTCAAATAAAATCATGATACACAAATCTTCATTTTATTAATCTTATTGCCAAAGCAGCAGTGAACAGTAACAGATTTGACTCAGAACTTTTGTGAGGATAAAAGCGAGAGAATTAACTTAGCATACTTAATGGCAGGGGAGACCAGAGAACCTGGAGGAAACTGCACAGACCCAGGAGAACAAACGAACTCCTCAGAATCCCAGGCCCCTTTTACTTTTATGTAACTCAACAGTGTGAAAAAAGTGAAGTATTTGCCGTAGATTTGCGCATATGAACACTTAGTGACTGAATTATCTATAAGTAAACATGAAGGTTGCTGAAATTTATACACAAGTAAATAATGTCAATTCCCTAAAATGGTTTCAGTGGAATTGTAGTTGTTTTTTTTTTTGGAAGGTAATATGCATATGCACATACTTGCTGGGGGAAATAAGTTCAAGGACCAAGAGTTAAGAAAGAAGAAAAACTAGCAGTTTCACCCACTTCAAAAGTACAATTCAAGGCATTCTAGTCCTGTCTATAAACATATTTAAAGAATATTTTAGATTTTTTTAAAAAATCATTTCATTGTAGCTCTTGCGGAAGGTGATAACCATGCACTAAGGACGTGATAAATCTAAATATATTGATAAAAATGTGTTCGGAGTCTAAAATACAGTTTTTAATGTCTATAATATATAATATAATTATGTCTTCCTTATCTCTCAAACAGAATCTCTGTTTGATAAAGAAGACAATTGTATAATTTATGCCATTTCTAGTAAACACTGGGCTTTTTGTATTTATATATCTATAAATGTGTATTTACCTTATGTTGTAATTGTAGTATGTCTCTCATCATGTTTTTACTCACCATACATGTTTTATTCTTTGTTGTTTTTACCTTTTATTTAGTTTTTATTTATCTATCCTAATTTGTGCTTTTCTGTGGTCACCTGATACTGTTTAAATGTGCTCAAAAAATAAACTTTACTTGCTATTTAAGAGAATAAATCATTAAATAATAGAAAATATTCTGTTAAACAGGAAATATGTGTTTTTTTAATTTTAGAAATAAAATAATCATTTATTTCCTTTTGCATTTACATGTGTTAATGTATAATATAATTGTATAATTTATTTTGTCTGTCATTGGTCGCCCCCCTGTGGCCTCTGCGTTAACTTTGTTTGAACCCGTTGCTGTAATACGTGAATGCGTCTGCCATTTTGGACCGGTCAAGACAGGCCTATAAATAGATAAAAGTCCTAGAGCTGTAATTTTTCCAGTTTAAAATTACCATAAAGATTATAAGGAACTAAACTTTACCCTTCCTCTACTACACAGGTTTATATTTTATGTACCGGAAGTGGCTGAGGACAATATTCTTTTTTTACAAATCAGTTTTGACCTGTCAAACATGGCGCTGACGTCGACACAATGCAGCGTCTACCTCTGCGCATGTCCGACGTACAACGTAGGGTCAAAGTTGAAACATGGTGGTAAACACAGATGCACGCTAGCCCAGCCAAATACGTTTATTGCACGATGTATATATGTGCGTGTTATTCCTAAAGTGTATTAGAACTACTCTACTATAACAAAAGAACACGAATATTTTTTTTAAATTATCCAAGTAGCCGGAAGGACAGCACGGACTCATGTAGCTGCTTACACGTCTGGCGTTTGCTAGCGTTAGCGTTAGCCCCAGGCGGTGTGTCATTATGGACCCGCTGAGTTTAGTGGTAGATGAAGTGTCGTTGGAGGGGCTGGACGGCATAACTATCCCCTCTCTGTGGATACGACTAGAGGATAGAAACCCCAAGTTTCCCCTGAAGCTCGACGACTGCACCAAAGAGTTTATCTGGAGCTCACTCGTCAGCAACAGCGAGCTAACTTTCTATGAGCTTCCGCAGAAGAGAGATGATGTGGAGCTGTATAACCGGTGAGTCCAGTGTGTCCTCATCTGGTGTCAGGGGTTTTCCTCCCATTACAAGGCTTAGGCACAGTATACAAGTCACTTAAGTAGACGGATTAATGTCACATCAATGTGGAAGTTAACCAAATGGCTGTTCCTAGATATAATATTTGTACATCACTAAATCAGATGAATATATATGTTATGAAAAAGAAGTTAACCAAACATAACATAGCTTATGTTGTGTTCATAATGTGTAAAATAAAATCTATGTCAAAGTACATTTTAATATCACTGCTTTCTTTTGTTATTTGCATTTTCCACACTGTGCCTGTGTTTTTTCAGTTGGAGAAATAATTGGTCATAAGGGGAATACTTGAGCAGTTTTGTCTTTAATGTAAATATATATGGAGAACTAGTTCGCCTTTGTTGTGTTGATACTATACAAAACACTGGATCTTACAGTTTTTATAGTGTTGAAACTACATCCTAATGCCTAATTAAACTCCTAATGCTCTCTCCTGTCTAACTTGATGTGCTCAATCATCTCCATGTTTGTTTTCATCTCATTTATTTATTTTTTTTAGGTATAAGGACATTGACCCCGAAACAGGCATTGAAACCAAAGAGTTCATTGAAACAAAGAAAGAAGTGTATCCAGTCCAGATTATTTTAGAAAACAAGGATGGGATACAAGGCTCTTGTATCTACTACAAAGAGAGGAAAGATGTTACAAAGCATATCCGCTCCCAGTCCAACACTCCACTGATTAACCTGGACAACGCTTTGAAAAAGTGGGTTTGTACATATTCACATGCTTCTCTAATATCAAGGAATCCTTATTTGAAAGGTGTTTTTAAATAGCTAGGTCATGTTGTTTTAGTTGGTTATTGGATTTTACAAGTGGTGGATATGAACATATTGTGTTGGGAAAAAGTAGTCACTCTTGATTTGCTTTGATTAAATTGACTTTACTTTCAGATGACAGTAAATTAAAAAAAATCTTATTAAGGACACATTTCAGTCCAGCTTTATTTGGATATTATAAAAAACTCCAATTTTTTACACCATGATAGTATTTTTTTCTGTGAGCAAGTGTAGAAAGACATTAAAGATCAAGCAACAATTAGAAGACTCTGGATGTATTACACAGAAGACATTTATTCGGATAAGCTTTTCAGAACAGATTGCATCCCACAGGAGTCTGAAGAATCTACTTCTGAATCTACTTCCCATTGAACAAAGTTACATAGTACACATATCTGATGGAAAGTGGAAAGTGTGTGTAAATACACTTACAACTTGTCTGTGTGCCAGACTTTAAGGACAACATAATAACTGACACACGTACGGGATGCATTGTCCTAAAGGAGACAGAAGCAGATGGTTTAGGTGAGATATATCCTTGAACCTTTGGCTGTAGACATCTTGTCTGCAGATCCACATAGAGGACAGAGTACACGGCAAAGAGCACAAACATCAGCACACCATGACCTGCAGTCTGACCTCAGAAGTAAGACGTGGCTGAAACCATGCACTGTGTTAGACTGTCTGTAACACACAAGAAATATGTGGGGGTTTTTGTAATTTCAGCTGAAATCTTGATCTTTCAGTGTGTATTTTCTCATTTGCCAAGCAAATGCATGTCTGCAGAGAAACAGGAAGTATGACTAAACATTTGTACTCCATTATTTTATTCTCATTTTTCTTAACATTCCTGTAAGACTAGGCCTTTATATACTTAAAACTGTTACTATTCAAGCATATATACTGTCATTACACTCTCTTTAGTGCTTCTAGCAATGTGCAATGTTTTAATTAAATTGAACTTGCTACAGGTTCATTGGCTATATTTCCCAACACTAATATTAATTTTTCCAAAACTTTGTTGGTTGTTATTGTCTTTGTCCACAGTTACATGCATTCATCTGCACTTTATCCTTGTTCATGTCATTTTCATTGTGACAAAGTAATGGATAAAAAGTAGGAACTGTGTAATATGACCAAAATCTCATGTCATGATACAGGTCAATGTATAGGTGACTGTACATGTCATGACATAGCACATTTCATATAAATAAAAGATGCTTGATTTTATTTAGAATATTTGTTTACATGTTCAATTCACAGTACATTCACAATCATCATATTGCACTCCTCCAATAGAGCAGGGGTGGGCAATCCTGGTCCTGGAGGACCGGTGTCCCTGCATGTTTTAGATATTTCCCTCTTCCAGCACACCTGGACGCCATTACGTCATTACCAGGCTTCTGCAGAGCTTGGTGATGAGCTGATTATTAATTGAACCAGGTGTGATGGAAGAGGGAAATATCTAAAACA
>JAPQRQ010000001.1:24225101-24236683 GCA_037367365.1 Apogon talboti
GGTGATGAGCTGATCATTAATTGAACCAGGTGTGATGGAAGAGGGAAATATCTAAAACATGCAGGACACCAGCCCTCCAGAACCAGGATTGCCCACCCCTGCAATAGAGGAACAGTTTTTATACATTGTCTCTTTTTCACTTAAAATTTCAGCAAACTGAAAGTAATTAATGACATTCAGTGACATTGTACAATAAGTACATCCAACCTAACCTTTTCTCCTAACATTTCCACTTCAGATACAGTCGAAAGCTGGTTATTGTGGCCTCTCAGACGCTGCGATTCCGAACTCTGATTGGTCCTGAGAGCGACCCGGACTTAAAACTCAGCGATGACTCTTACTGTGTGTTGGAGCGAGTCGGCCGGGCCCGTTGGCAGGGAGAGCTGCAGAGGGACCTGCACGTATGCTCCTTCAAGTACGACGCAGTCATTCTGTCTGCACAACACGCCCGGGTTTGGTTCTTCACTGTTTAACACGTGCTGTTGTATTTACACAGAATCGATGCTCGTAAGTTGCACTACATGAGGAAGTCTCTGGTCAGATATGGACTGATCACCTTGCAGTCTCACGTCACTCGTGTGAGACAGACCAGTCAGCAGCAGCACTCCATCCTCCTGCTGCTCAAACGCTTCCATGTTAACAGGTCAGTATTTGCTGCTTTAAAATACTGCCGCCGCTTTCATCCAGGACAATTAAGTAGAGCTGCCATCAAGGTTATGAACTAAAAATATTCGAAAACTGTTTCTAAATTTGAAAAACTTTCCAAAAGTGATGACAAAATGCCAATTTATGATGCCATTTTAGTGCATTTTTCCTCATCATTTCGTAAACATGGTTAAATACCTGTTAGGAACATTTGTAGATAACTGTTACCCACATGAATGACTTACAGTATATTATAACAGGATTGAATTAAACATTCAAAACTGGTTAACATATTGAAAATTTTTTTTTTTTTGGTGACATTTAGACTTAGACAAACTTTATTGATCCACAAGGGAAATTACTTGGTCACAATAGTTCAGTTGCATACAAAAAACACTCTTGAAAGAACACTAGCAAAAAAAAAAAAAAAAAAGGAAAGTAGGTGTGAAGCAATAAATAATCTAAATAGAATACACTAATAAAGCAGAAAAAAATACAAGATTTGCATGTGTACAAATCTACAGGAAATGGAAGTGAATATAAATATACACTATATACATACATTTGACCACATCCTTTAAAAGAGTAACTTCACCCTGGTCTGAGTGTAACATCATCCACTGTATGATTCTGAAAAGAGCTAAAAAATGAACTGAAGACTGACAAATTCTAAAATAAATACTGACATGCATGGAAGTGACTTGGAAGAAGTATAGATTTATTTTTGTTATGCTGCATTAAAATTTTCACTGCTTAACACAAATGTTTACTTCTCATTCATCCTATCTCATTATTTTATGTACAGGTTTTTTTTTGATTATGTTAAATATTTTTGAAAGAATTACAAAATGAATGCCATCATTCGAGAGTCTAGACTCAAAAAATAGCCTCACCCAATACTCATTGTTTGTTTAAGAATGACTCAGTAGACTTAAATGTATGTAGCCTTTGTCATTTCCATTCTTCTTCTTCTTCCTCCTCCTCCTCATCTCTATTTAACATATGAACATGTTGTGCTCTCTCAGGAGGACCAAATATGACATACTGATGGAGCAAGTGTCCACCCTCCTGCAGAGGACACCCGGTCAGTTAACCTCTTTGGTCACACTCAGAGAACATCTTGTGAGTATCTCTCTCTGGGCATTACCGAGTCTTTGTGTAGTTTTCAATCCCTTTACACTAATAATAATGTGCTTTCATGCAGAACGTGGATGAACGTTCATTCAAGCGTGTATTTCATTACATGCGAGCGGCTAAATTGGTTGACGTTTGCTGTATACCTATGGAGGAGTTGGATCCAAGCTCTGGGCCCTGCAAAAACAAAAGAGGTAGTGTGCAACTGAAACAACACAATAAACATTATGGCTTTTCTTTTCTTTTCTTTTCTTTTCTTTTTCTTTTCACCATTTAGCTGAAAGTATAAGCCTAGTTACATGGTCTTGAATGCAATGAGAATACGTCTAAGAACACAGTAATTTAAGGGGGAAAAAAAACTACTGTGTTTACAGTCAGATCCACTTGCATCTTAATGATGTGATATTGTTTGTTGTTCGACAGTTTGTTGTATCTTCCTTCCTGACTTTGGCCAGAGTAGCGGTGTTTCTCGTAGCCTTCTTATTTTTAAATGTCTCATATCTGTTTTAAATTACAGGTTGTGGCTCGCATGAGAAATGTGCAGTTCTATATTTGTCCATGTTGGTTACAGGTTACCATTTACCGACCCTGCCACTTTTGTGTGAACACACTCAGACATAGAGACAGAAATCCTGTGTTAGTTGAACGGATCGATAAGTACCTCCATGACACCTTGTTGTTCAATTGACTTATACAGGTTATAGGTCTCATTAATGGTGGAAAACGGTTTGAAATGATTTATCTTGGTCTCATTATTGTACATCACAAAAACCTGGCATTTGAACAGGGGTGTGTAGACTTTTTATATCCACTGTATATAAAAAAAAAATTCCCTATTTTACAAAAGCTATTTAAACACAACATCATCTGAAGAAAAGAACCACGTCTCCTTCACCACTATTCTTTCAAGACTCCAGAGGATCTAAATATGGAATATAATATTGAGAATCACTGTATTAATATTCTACATGTGTTTTCTAGGGGATAAATTGCTTGTGCGCTGTTTGAAAATGCTCAAGCCTTATTCAAAGAAGGGTGTCGCTGATGATGACGACGAGTATGATGATGACGATGAAGATGAAAATGGAGCAAGAAGAGGGCCGTTTACCCCAGAGGGACGAATTATGGAGAGGGACGTCCTGTCACAGGCCTATGAGTTTGGTATGTTTGAGCAGGACAGAGCTGACACTAATAACACCACAGTGAATAGACCAGAGTCATACTGTCGGATCTCTAGCCCCTTTTACACACCACTTCTGTTGCGGGAATATTTCACCTTTATACTGGAACGACGTCTGTGTAATTGAAATGGTGGGATCATTTGGTCCCACTTCTGTCACGGCTCTGTAACGCCTCTGGAGGTAGTAACAGAGCTGTGATAAAGGTGGAATCATGATTCCAGAACGCTGTGTTAACGGAACGCAGGTTGTGTACAGTAAACAAACATATCAACGCGACCAGAAAGATGTCGAACTGGGGAGACGCCGAGATCCGCGAGCTGTTGTCACTTCAGGCGGAGGACTCTATCCGTGCTAACATTTATGGAACAGTGTGGTTGTTTTGAGAGCCAACGCCACTATGCTCTGGGTATTTCCAACGCGCAAGTTATACGTCCCACTATACGCTGCAATGCCTCACCGCCCCTTTGATTCCGGAACGCAGGTCCGCTGTGTAAAAGTCCAGCCTGTCTCACCTCTGTTACTCCTTTGGCTTGGCTGTGGAAATCAGTCAATGGTGGAAAAAAGGTGGGATCACCATCTCACCTTTTTTCCAGGATCTCTGTGTAAAAGTGGCTTCTGTTTGTAAATGCAGTTGTTGCCAGTGGTACAAAGGGAATCCCCCAGAGGGCTCTAGGCTCTAAGATGAACATTGGCAAACTGGAGTCTCGCATGATCTGCAGAAAACTGGAGAGAGAAGGTGTCATTAAGGTAAGTCCACTACAGCTAAAACATTGACATATTAATGTACCACCAAAATAAACCGGATCCTGATCAACAGGTCCAAACTTTATCCGGTTTGTTGCAGCTGAAATAATAAAACCTGGGAAATGATTTATAAATGAGATCATGGCAGCACATCCTCAATTGTCGGATATGTGGCTGTTTCCTCATCCACATGACCTCCATCAGGGGTCATCTACCACAAACAAAACTTTTAATCTCAAGGAAACACTGATCCAAAATGAATTCTGATGGTGAAGCTGATGCATTGAAATATTTTTTTTAATCCAAAAGAACGTAGACCTTGTTTCCACTAGCAGTCTATGTTAATGGTTTCTCGCTTTTAATTCTCTGATGTGGTTAAATCTGTGTTGAGCCTGCAGTGTCGATATGTGAAGTCAACAGAAAGCATGTTGAAACCATGACCACCCTGGTACATCAAGTATTTTGAGGCCAAACAACTCTTTTTCTTCTCTATTATTATAATTAGTTTGACTGCAAAACTGGTTGTTGGGATTGAAACAAAGACTGAGCATAGATGCAGTTGTAATAGAAGATAATAATCAGGCTTGATTTGACTTCAGGATGAACTATAACATGTTAATCACAGAGCGCTACAACAATAAAAACAAAGAATTTTTGTTGGATAAGTTAAAACCATACATCAAAAATTCAGTTGCTTTGCATTTGAAAATTACATAACTGTTATGTTTTTGGTTAAAATGCATACACTTCAAAAGATATTAGAGTTTATGAATTCGCCAAGCATAAAATATTATTTCAGTATCCAAAATCCAACATGTATATACATTTAGGGGAGCTGTATTTCTTTTAATGGATACTTGTTGTTGTATATACCTGTGGTTCATCATTATATGTGTTGTGTTTTTTTCTGCAGGGATTCATGGAGGATGTGGGTCGACAAAGGACCACAAAATTCATCAGCCACAAGTCCGTATCTATAAAACTTCAATTCAGATCAGTTGTACATTTAGTTTAATATGAGTTCTGTGATGCCAAATGTTGTCCTGTTTGTTCCACTACAGGTGTGTGGGTGAGAGTGATAAACTCCAGCTGTTTGCTAAAGAGCAGGAACGCAACAAGCTCCTCTGCTCCTCTGCACCAGTACCGTCCAACAGTGCACCCGCCTCGCCTAAAACACCGTCAACCTCTAAGTCGTCCACAAAAAGAAAAGGCAAAACATCCGCGGCAAAGGAGAAGCAGAGTGACGCAGGTGGAGACGCAGAAAAAGAGGCGGAGGAGGATGTGACGGTGTGTGCTGGTGGAGAGGAGAAAACAGCCGGCGGAGGCAGTGATGACGACGAACCACAAGGAGGAGAGACGACGGACAAGAAAAGTGTTGTGACAATAAAGCAGACACAGCGTGAGAGTGCTGTAGTAGAAGCTGCAGCTGCTGAATGTAAGTACATGTTGAAGTTCTCCGTATTCGACACAAGTCTTAAACATCGCTGAGCTTTTTCTGTCCATTTACATGTAGTTTCTATATACAAAAAAAAGGCTCACGCTCTAATATTTAACCTTTGCCTTAATTAGTCTTTAGCTTTGCTTATGACACACATTCACTGTAACATCATTTCAGTCAGCTTATGCAAAGTCACAATACTTACTGTAATTCCATCATTTATTTAAGCACATGATGTTGTTGAACCTAGACCTGACCAACTGAATCAATCCCAGATCATAACACTGGCCCCACAGGCTGGTACTGTAAGCACAAGGCATGATGGGTAATCGCTTCATCCACCTCTGGAACAGGGTCAGTCTGGATTCATCAGACCACATGACCTTTTTCCACTGAAACACAGTCCAATCTTTATGTTCTATATCAAACTGATGGTTTTTAAAGAAATGAGAAGTTACTCACAGCATGAGTTAAAGGGTTAAAAACCTGAAACATATTAACCTCTGCACTAATTATTTAATGGAAGGATCTAAACTATTGGCCCAGTTAAATCCATCTGGGGATTTTTTTTTCTCATCTGGGCAGTGTATTTTACATCCTAACCATGGTCTTGTTCTAATCAACATCCTGGTTTTATTGGCAGTTCCAGGCCTCTGGTTTCTCACCTACTCATCACATCTCTGTGCTCTTTCTTTAGGTGAATCCTCAGCCTTAAACGAGTCCAGGACCAGGACAGATTCTGCTCCCGGTACAGGTAAGAGTGGGACTGATGGCAGCTGATGAAATATTAAGAATTTACACAACATAAAATAGGCTTAAATTTGTAATATATTTCATTTTCTGGTAAGTTATTAGGGGTTTTTTTGGTTTGCGTAATGTGTAGCTAATGTCTTAGTTCAGTTGTTTTCTGCAACGATCTAAAATGGAATGGACAACTGATTTACTAACTGGATAAATCAACAAAAATGCATCATCCTGCAGCACCATGTTAGTGTTTTCATTAAGAGACTCTACACTGAAGAAAACGGGTGCTGTTTGTTTAATATAATATTACTGAGACTCAAATGTCATTCGAAACATCCCAATTGTTTTGGGGTTAGAAAGCAATTTTCATTAGAAAAATGAACTAATTTATTAAAGTTTTTTCATTTATCCTTTCTGCAGAGCAAGCACCAATTGAGGAAGAGAATTTGTGCTCAGATCCAATCATCCCTGTGGATCAGAGTGAAGCAGCTTCTGTTCCAGCAGACACCAGCATTGTGGTTGTGGAGGATATTCCACCACCGCAACTGGTTAGTTTCATTGGTGATTCCTTGTGGTTTGTTAAATAGATGATATATGAAAAAAAACTCTTTCCTTTCTCTGATTGGTGCAGGTCTCCAACAGTGACAAATCCAGAAAGTCGTTGGAGAGGTCTCATGAGACATACCGCGTCCTGAGGAGAAAGAACCTGATCGTGGAGGCCGTCCGCCACGCCAAAGTCGTAGACGGCCTTTTCCCGTCAGTTCACCTCAATGTTTTCATTTCATTTTGAAGCATTTAGAGCGCAGTGTGAAAGGGATAAAAGTACCAACATGCATTTGTGTCCAGGCTGCAGAAGATGATCATTGACGAAGAGAAGCAGGATGGAGTGAGCTCAAAGTGTTGCAAGAAAACTATTTTACGCCTGGTTCAGACTCTGTCCAGAGAGGGTTTACTGAAGTTCTACACCACCACTGTCATACAGGACGGTGTTACCAAGAAGGTACTTAAACACATCGCACTGGAACAGTTTATTATTGAGTTTCACACTAAACTAACAACTAAAAGCTTATCAGTAACAGCAAAGAATACATTTTACTCAATTAACAACAGGCCTCTTGGAAGTTTGGTTTACACTGTAGTCATGTTACACAAACAAAAATATGAGCGTTTGTGTATTTGTTTTATTGTGTATTTTAGTATACCCATCTTCTGTGTTATTGTAGTTATTGTGGTATCGTTGTTATTCATTTGATTATTTCTAAGACCATGTACTGATGTTAAAAATCTAGTGATGTGATGCAGGGATTATGACTGAAAAATGCAATGATTTAGGCAAATACATTTAGGATTTTTGTATTTTTGACTGCTTTTTCTAAGATTACACCACCATATGCCTAATTTCAGTGTTTAAATAAAGCTTTGTAATGACACTTTGTAATGAAATCAAATCAGTCAGATTTGTAGCTACATATATCGTGATCAAAATTATCCCTCCGACATGAATATATGCGTATAATCCATTAAATAAAGATGTTTCACATGGATTTGAGAGCTAACACAGTGTCAGAAAGCATAATATCACAATATTCACGTGTATTAAACCTCATACAACCTCAGGCAAGCATTATACACCTTTGTGTCATTCAAGCTAACTTGTCAAAACTTTAAATACCATCAAAATACGACTTCATAGTTGGAAAGAAATATTGTTTTTTGCGGCTGTGGTTTTGTATAAACTTACCAACTAAACCAGTCTTTAGCTTGTACCTTTTTAGACAGTTTAAGGTCATGTCAAAGTCAGGATAAAAGGAAAAAAGTGGACTGAGTTGGTCCAGTTATAGTACAGCTGTAATAAAATGAAAATCATTCCTTTTCTCACCCAAAATTTGTAGTCTCGGTACTTAACCACACAAAAATAGCATTTAAAGAACTTAAACGTAGTTACATTTTTCTCAGTTGCAATGCTAAGTCCCACTTACACTTTTTCTATCAAGAATAAATCACATTATCACAATCATTTCATGAGAAGAGGTAAAAATAGTTTATTCCAACTTTATGGGTAACAGTAGATATCGCACATTAGCATAGTTCTTATGTTGACATTTGATCATTTCCGTATGTATTCCTTTCCTCCTTTCCTTTCTTTGATGTGAGGTGAACTTTCCTATCTTTGTTTCTACAGATTGAGATGGTCGCTCATCCGTCGGTTCAACCTACTGATGAGATTGTTCAGAGAGTGATCGAACAGGTCCGCTTCAAGATCTCCAGCTCCTACTCAGCTGGACGGTAAGTGGAGAATTACAGTGAGCTGTTCAGCCTCATGTAAGTCTGAGCTCTGTTCTATGCGTTTCACTGACCCCTGTCCGTCACTGAACGCACTTCAGATTTGTTGTCGACACATCTTATTTGTTGGCTTTTGTTTAATTGTGTGGTCTTCTCCTTCTGTGTTCCTCTTCTGTACCACAGTCTGCACCAGGCTAATGAAAAAAACAATGGACAAACAAAAGCCTCAGATGGGACAGAGCCAAAAAGCCAAAAAAACAAAGCAAACAAGAAGAAAACCAGCAAAGACAAAAATTTCAGTCCCACAACAGGTTTGTCTGACTGTACAGCCAACGTGTTACTCACACCTCAGACTGCAGCACAGCCTGCTTCATTTTCTGTCGGTGCTAAATTCCTCCCTTTTAATCCCTGTTCTCTTCTCATTGTTTTGTGTTTAATCCTCTGCTTTTACAGTTCGAGGACTGGGGAAGAGTTTCGGCTTCCAGCCTAAGATGCATCGTCTGCATGTCGTTCATAACTTCCTCTGGTACTTGATTTATGGACACCCGCTCCAAAACAGCTCACAGTCAAGGAGCCACACTCCAACTCACCCAAACAGCTCTGAATCGAACGCCACAACCGAGTCCTCAGATGCACCTCAGGCCGTAACACAGGCGTCTGAAGCCGCCGCCGCCATCAGCTCTGTAAAGCCTGAGGCAGCAGATGCAGCTGTGCCCAGCCTGGATCTGACTTTATCAGCTGATGAGGATGATGATGATGCATTGTCTGCTGATCACTCCCAATCTGAAATGACCGGTACGTCCTTATCACGCTCATATTCATCTCGTTACGTCATTTACTTTGGTTTTTACCCTTCGGTCAACTTCGAGCCGAAGGGGTATTGTAATCGTTTTGTCGCCTGTCTGTCCTTCTGTACGTCTGTCTGTCCATTTAACAATGTAATCGCATTATCTGAAGAATGCATTGAGATATCTGCACTAAATTGATACCGTGTATACATCTTGGCATGGAGCAGAAGCCTACAGTATATCTGGACGCAGGGTATTAAAAGTGCAAAGCACGTTATGTTATCTTATGTGTCTCAATGCATCTTATTATCTGTGTCGTGTTGCATTTTTTTCATCACATTTTTTCTTGAGGTTTTCATCTTGTTACATTTTTTTGTTGTTTTTGTCTTGTTTCATCTTAATTACGTCGTGCTATATCTTGTTACATTGTTTTAATCTTTTGTAAGGAGTAGAAAGTCCAGATATTTGTGTTAAAATGTCATGAAAATGTGAGAAAAATAAATACTTCTGATATCTGACAACTATTTATGTACAGTAGCAAAGCATTTGTACTGTATTTGTTACTTCCCACTTCATTGCATGTTAACACTCCCTAACCACTAATGTGCTGTATAGATGATGTACATTACTCTTTCATGGAGAATCTCCAAAAAACCACTTTATTTTATTTTCTGTATTCTTTCTTCCTCTGATAGTGTACTTGGATGAAGACTCATGGAAGAAATACATCCCTCCTATCCATGTTAATAAAGATTTTGGCAGAGGCTGGGCCATGGTGGGCGACCTACTCCTCTGCCTGCCCCTGTCTCTCTTCATTCAGGTCGTGCAAATCAACTATCAGGTCAGAACTAACTACTTATTAATTTCAATACAATGACAGGAAATCCCTCCCAAGAAATCCTCAGGGAAATTCAACCTTGTGTCATGTGTTAGAGCTGCTTTGTTTCTGTTTACAGTAAAACTGAAGCCAGCATTGTGCTTATCTATTGTGTATTTTTTTAGGGGATTATTTTAATACAGTTTTAGGAAACCTTTGGTAGAAAGAACAAACCACGTCTTGTTTACTGTGGAAGCTCTCCCATATCCGGATCTAGCCTCACAATTTACTAGCACTTTGCCAGCCCTTAACGTACAGTATGTCTGACTTAATCCACTTTCATTCTGGAACATGGGTAAAAATTCTCTGTGTTTTTTGGTTGGTTTATTTTTTCTTTTTTTTTAAACAAATCATCCTTGTGTTGGACAGCAGCAACAATGTCTCGGCAACACTGTGTTATGGAGAACCTGCTGTGATTTGCACGTGGGGAAGCATACAAAGCATACATGACACCCAAATAGATGTATGTCATTGTCAAAAGACGCCATTTTTATTGTGTAGTTGCAGCTCGTAGATTGATGTTTCTTCATGTAGTGAAGATGACATTGATCCAAGTTCACAGATAGAGCAAAGGAAGAGGATGCTGGCTGACATGTGTATGAAGCAGGTGTCTTTTGGTGTGCAGGTTGATGGACTGGAGGAGTATCTGAACGACACAGAGAAGCAGCATTACCTCGTTCGAGCTCTGCCGTCCAAAATGAAGAGACAGCTGCTTTATAGACGGTGACTCTCTCTGCTTTTCCCTCTCATACTCCCGCTCTTTCAGTTGACTGTAACTCTAACACATTTGTCCGGTTCTCTCAGGAAGTACATCTTCCATTTTCACGAGAACTTGCAGAAGTTAGCCTACATGGGTCTGCTGCAGTTTGGTCCTGTGGAGAAGTTTCAGGATAAAGATCAGGTAAGCGTCACACAAGAATAACAAAAAGTCAAGTTAATGACAGACCAAAGACAAATGATGAATAGAAAATATAAGAAATATATTAAATATGTCCAGCATCGTAACATGAAGACATATCCTTATTTACTTAAACTTTTTTAAAACATCAGTCGAATAATCTGTTTCTGATCTAATTCGCTGTAGGTGTATGTGTACCTGAAGCGTAACGCCACCATTGTTGACACCACCAACGCCGAGCCTCACTATTGGCTGGTCACAGAGTCACCTGACAAACCATTTGAGAGGCGTCAGTATACATTCAACACTGCTGAAGACACAGAAAACTACTGGTTTGACCTGATGTGTGTCTGTCTCAATACACCTCTGGGTAAATACACACACATCAAAGTGACAAAATAGTACTTGGTGGTGTTACACTTTTTTAAGGTTCCTGTGTGTGTTTATCCACATTTACAGGGGTCATCCGCAGTAAAAGGAATATCACAGAGGAGGAAGCCGTTCCGTCATTTGTGCGGGATCGCTCTGTGTTTGCAGGAATGGCATATCTGCTGAAGTAAGAGAGTAACAGTTTATCTGCACGCTGTAGAAAACAATGCAGTAGTATCTCAATGTTGTGGTATCCCACAACATTAGAGACAATAAGTAATAACGTCAGTTAACCTTTAACCTTTAAGCTTTATTTTTGTACCGTTTTATCAAGATGTGGTATTTGTCTGAATAGTGAAGACTGTTTACCTCTGTTGTCATGTGGGGTGGGGGGGGTTCAGTTCCTCTTTAACACAGGTTTAGAAGCTGCCACTGTAGGTCATGTCCAGTGTGATGAAGTAAAATAATCCTAATGCATGGC
>JAPQRQ010000001.1:24236783-24247996 GCA_037367365.1 Apogon talboti
CTCTTTAACACAGGTTTAGAAGCTGCCACTGTAGGTCATGTCCAGTGTGATGAAGTAAAATAATCCTAATGCATGGCCAATCTCACACAGAGGGAGTCACGATGTATGTGATGACGGCTCGATACCAGGAGACAGTAAAGGAGCAGGAGGTCTGGACTCGGAGTTCTTTGCTCACCTTAAACGCAACTGGTTGTGGACCAACCACCTACTCGCAGTCAAGAAGGTATGTGTGTGTCCATTACAAAAGAAAAGTGTATATGTGCAGTTAGTGCATCAAGTGTTGTAAATGTGTCCTAATGTTTTCAGAAGCAGACTGGTTTAGATTCAAAGGAGGCCAAGATGAGACTGAAGAGTCTGAGTAAAACCGCTCTGAGAATTGTACTTAAAGCTGGTGAGTATGATCTCCGCAACTTGGTAATGCTGTTTTTACCAATACTATCTTTAACACTTTTATCAAACACGAGAGGTTTGTCCATCTGATATACTAATGCAGACTGCTGTTTTGAAACTAAATGAATAGTAGAGGACAGTTTTTTGTTGTTGTTGATTTTTGACCATTAAAATTTTTGATGTAATCTACAGCTTCACTGGTATATCATGATTGTGTTCCTGTTCATCACAAATGTACTTAATGCGTATTTCCATCATGCCATCATGTGACTACTATGTAAAACAGGAGGCTCTGCAACACCTCGTTATGTAACTGCCAAGAAAATGCTCATCACAGAGGAAAATGTCGAGGTATGAATCATATATTTTTATTACATATTATCATAGGTGTGTTGTGTAAATAAATGCAGCTGTTAAATATACCCACTCTAATTTAACAATAGTAATAATATGGATATGTCACAACTCAGATTAACACTCAAGACTAAGAAGAAGTATTTCCCTGGATATTTTTGTCGGTATTTTTTTAATAGTTCATGGTCTTACAGCAATGCAGTGTTGTCTGTTCATCTACATACATGTTATGATTTGTAGAGCCACAAATGTAAGAAACAAAGAGCAAAGAGTGAATTGTTAAACCTGTAACCCACATCTTTATGCAGTTTCATAATGTGACATATATATTAAGTTACATATATAATATACACATAATATAACCATCAATTTCATAGAGAGCATAAAGGTTGGACTGTGTTTCAGTGTAAAGTCTCATTATGGGCATGACATTAATATCAAGCTTTAGCCTTCCACTGGTTGAGTCTCAGTTGTTTGTTTTGTCTCGTCCTGTATCAGTCACGAGTGCAGACTTGAGGCTGTAAGTGCTGTTCCCTGTTGTTCTGTGTACCTCACCTGTAGGTGGCAGTAGAGCCGGCGAGCAGAAACCAGCGGGTGGTTGGAGGAAGGCGGCAGAAGAGGAAGAGAATCAGAAAGGAGGTGGTCAAGCCCCCGCGCAAAAAGAAAAAAGGTACAGCACGAGACAAGATGAACGGCTCACAGTTTGTGTTTGTGCCTCATTTTCTCTGTTTTTAATTCATTTACCCTAAAAGAGCCTAAAAAGCGAACCCCTGCCCATGACGAGGCGGACCATAAAGCATTAAAAATGATGACCGGACAGAGAGTTTACTGGTCGGTGCAGGAGGACTCACTGATGATGCTCTGCAGTGTGGCCTCACACCTGTTCAACAGCAAGGTATGCAGACAAACACAGACGATCACAAGAATTAGTCAGAGGGGTCGTACTTTGTCATCAGTATGTACTCGTTGTTTGACTGGTTATTATTTTACAGATCAATTACATCATATATCTCTAGGTTTATGAAATATTTATTACATTGTGACCACAAGTAACTGCCTGGTTCCTTCAACTCTCACTCAGGAAGAAAAATAAGCCTTTAAAGTTAAAAGAACTCTTGATTCAACATATATCATAATGTTTACTGAACTGAACATTTTTATGATGATAATATTTCAAATCAGTCTGAATGGGATTTCCTTCAAGCTGTAGGCATGATGTGTCCGAATATTTCTGTCCATGCAGTGTTTGTCGTCGTGTGATCGTCTCATACAGTTGTTGTTGGTCTGTTGCAGCTCAAGAGGCCTTTCGTTCCTTACTGTGTGGTAAGAGACCTGCTCCACGCTGAGTTTGAGAAATCCAGGGATAAAACGTCTCTTGCCGTGGGACGTCGAACACGATACATCCTCAAGAACCCGCAGACGCTCCTGAACTACAGGTGGGCAGACATTCCAGTAACACACAGATTTTTATAACCACTCAGTTCCACTCAGGTTGAGTCTTCGTTTCAGGATCTGCTTGGCTGAAGTCCACCAGGACAAACCTCTCATGAGACTGTTGGACAACAACAAACCTGCTGATCCGAATAAACCCGAGGTGGATCTGCCTTTAGGTTCATGATCATTTTCAATCCTGATTTGCAGTTGTCGGATTCATAGTTTTACTTTTGTGTCTGTGTCATCGTAGGATTGTAGTGAGTCGTTCTTAGAGTACGCCAAGCTGCTCAGGCAGAAGTTCAGCTCGGCCATGAACCCCAGTGAAAGCATCCTGCCAGACACCAAACAGCAGCTGTGCTCTCGGTAAAAACACAAACATGATTCAACCCGTTTGTTACATAAGGAGAGTTTTCTGTTTAATGTGCATCACTTAAGTGTGTTCTCCACATCGTTAGCCTCATAGCATAATTGCCTAAGTCATATTTTGGGCCAAATTGTGATAACTGCATAACTTTACTCTCCTAACACTGCTGCTTCATTTTGCATCATTGGCTATGACCTGAAAAAAAATAGACTTAGGCAATCATGCTATGAGGGTAACAATATGTTTTATTTTCACATTTTAACACAAATATCTACTTTGCACTCATTACATCCTCAACACAGACTCATTAACTTTAGCTGTAATGCATTTAAGCAGAATTATTGAGTGCTTTTATTTTGCATCATTGTAAACAACATTTCCTACCCAACATTAAGACTGATTACAGCCTAAGTGGATGGGACAGAAAAGATAGAAACAGAAAAGATCCCCTCACACAAAACAAACATAACAAGGTGAAAACATACAAGGAGCAAGACAAATCAACGGAAATGAATTAACCAAACGAACGTCATATCAGAGGTACTGGATGAATAGATGGCAAAGAAATGGTATTGTAATTTTTCAAGTTCAACTTATGTTGCTGTTGAAAACTACTTTGCAGATTGGAGAGAATTTCCATTAAGCATTTTAAGTATTTATTTTTTTATCCTAACAATGGTTTTATATCTTTGTACTTAATATGATGTGAGGTGCAGTGAGCTTTGCAGAGAAACAGTCTGCAAGTAAAATATCTTTCTAGACTAATTGTTACTTCTCAGAGCCTCTACTTTTTCACTTTTACTGACTTGAGTAGTATTTTTTTAAAATATTATTTTACAAAATATATGGACTTTTATCACCCTTTTATTTGCTGCTTCACAGAAGCAGTGACGTCTTAATGTAATGTGTGTGAATGTTTTCCAGGTTTAAAATCTGTGCAATAGACAGTGGAAAACAGGTTTCACGCAAAGACATACTCAACTGGTAAGTATTCAGTTAAACTTAGAAAATGGCTCTTTGAATAAGTCTGAGTCTTTATGTAACCTGTTTTTTTATCTGTTGGTGTCTGTAGCACAGATGACATCCATTCAATCGTCCTCGGTAATTTGATCCAAAGCACTCTGGCCATGACCAACTCTCAGATGAAGAACTCCAGATCTTTTCAGGTGCTGATACCTTTAATTTTCTCATAAACCCTATCGATGGCCTCTTTAGCTCCATAAAAAGTCTGTATTTACTGATACCACCCAAATGCACAGGAAATCATTCCTGTCTGTGGCCATCAGACTGTTTAATGCCACATTATAACCACATTATTTTAATACCCAAAAATATTTTTGCACACTTATTTATGTATATTTCTTTAGTTATCATATTGATAATATATTGTCTAGTATTAGGCCTTTAAATGTCTTTAATGCACATAAGACTCAGTACAGACCCATTCTCTATACTCTCCCATTTGCTGCTGACTTTCTGCTGCACTTTATTATAAACATTGCACTATTGTCATATCTGCTGCTGTTTTGTTCCATTATGCACCTCCTCTACTACTACTACCACTATTTGTATTTTATTTTAGTTTATCCTTTAAACCGCTTATTTATTCTTTTTCTATTTTGACCTCTTTTTTAACCACTCATCCTTATTCTATTTTTACCTTCTTTTTTTAATTAATTCCATGGCATTTATCAAGGTGAGATAGATATGGCATCTCAATTCTCTGCATGTCCTGTGTAGCTAGTGAATTGGCAATTAAAAAAAAAAAAACATCTTTAAAATCTTAATACAGTGTGGGTAGGTTTTAATAGGATCTAGCGCCGGTTTAAACCTATCAAAAGTAACTAATTGCTCCACTGGTCCTTGTTCCGGAAGCTAACCCAACGTCTGTACTTTGAGTATAAAGACATCACATTAGTCAGAAAAATCGTATGAATAACCTAAATCCTGACATCCAGTGTAGTTATGTATTCACATCTGTATTGTCCAGTTTGGTTGAGAAATAGCTATTACATTCATTCATTCATTCCTTCATTCTCCTTTACATCTGTTCTGTTCTCCCGTAGACCTTCCACATGTACAGTAAATATAACCAGGAGCTGCTGTGTCGAGTCTTCATACAGTGCAGGAAAAAAGGTCTGGTCAACAGACGTCGAGTGAGTAAGACGTTTGGGCCCAAGATGAACAGATCGCTGCCTATCCTGCCCATGTCCTACCAGCTGTCCCAGTCCTACTTCAGGTACCTCCAGTACAAAGAAATACCACGACTCCAGGCTTGTAAACGACAACAGTATTATTGGTTTAATCCTCTTTGATGTGATGTGATTGTTGTTGACTGTTAGTGCTGTTGTTCTGTCGGCCAGAAAATAGTGTTGAGTAGGTGTGTGGACAGAAACATTAAGGAGAACATAATAAATTTAAGGACCTCTAGCACAATTATCTGCCATCTTCACCAAATCATAGACTATGTAAAAAGAAATGGACAAAGCCGCACATTAGAGCTTTGTGTTCAGGTTTTATTCTATAACCAGAAGGTCTGACATTGTGCCTTGGCAAACTTTTAAAGATGAAGAAATAACTACAAGTTCTAACTTCTTAAGATATACTCAAGATTGATGACTGTAAAACTGGATTCCAGAAACATTTTTGGTTCTTCCACTCTTACTCACGTTCTTTAAAGCTGCTGTGAGTGGCATTTTAATAACATTTTTTTCCACAAGTGTTGAATGTCTTCCTAAGTGCTCAGTATTTGTTCAGACTGCACTGGTTTTGTTAATCAGTCAGGTATTAGCAGATGTTAGCACATTGCTAAATACTGACCAAGCCCTGGCTTCTCTTTGTCGACAGGTCTTTCTCATTTCGTTATCCTCACACTCTGTGCACTGACGCCTTCCGCTTCTTGAGGAGTCTGTTGAACAGTGGGGCAGGAGACGATAGACCTTTCACATCATTCTACCATGAAACCGAGCACAGGTCCGGGGATGGAGAAGTGCTAGAGTCCAGGAAGACATCGCGAAAGAAGGGAAAGAAAGAACAAGGAGCGACGACTGAACCAGACAGCACAAAGGAGGACGACAGCAACCAAAGCAAGACGGAAGGAGACCAGAAGATCATGGAAGTGGACGTTGCTAATGAAAGAACAGAGGCAGAAACGGTACCAGATGAACCCGAAAACCCAGACGATCGTCTAACTTCAGGCTCCACAACAGATGAGACGGACAGTCCCAAAACGGAGCATCCTGGAGGGTCTTTAAATGCAGCATCTCCAGGTCCAGATGAGTCTTTGGATGTGAGCAACCTAGTGCAGTTCTCTCTGGACTCTCCAGGGGGAGCATGTGCAGCTGCGCTCAGCCTCATGACCCTGGGGCTGCTGTCCGTCCACATGTCCATCCCCAAACAGATGGTGGTGGTGGACAGCACCCTCGTGGACAACGATGTGGTCAAGAGGTGAGATGCACAGTTTCTCTGCAAATTTGATACTTTTTATGCTGATTATGGACATGAATGTCATGGCTTTCAGTTACTTCTTGAGAGGCCTGGTCTCAAAAAGTTAAAAGCGTCTTAAGTCGAACTGTGTAAATGTTGATCATGTGTTGATAAAGAAATACAGAAAACCAAATATTCATTCAAACTTTAGAATTACATTTTTTAGTTGTTAGATATATCATGCCTCAGAAAAAGGTAGTTCAATCATTGTCCAACGTAATAGGAACTGTACTTAAGTAGGCGGATTTTCAATTGTACAAACACCACTAAATTTCTTTAAGCTGCAAATGAATTTTGAGATTCAAACCCAGACCATAGGAGAAAAACATGCGTAATGAATGAGTGAAAACGAGTATGACTGTTGAAGTGTACATGCAAGTACTTGAAGCTAAATGCTAATATACAGATATTAAGCAGGGATTCCATTTTTAAGATAATGGCTGTTTTGGTTGTCTACATCTTCAACAGCCTGTAAAACTGATTTATTTAACAAAGAGGACTCCGTTTTCTACAAATATCCTCACATCTACTCTAGAGTTGTTCAGTACCTTTAAAAGTTTATATCACCACCTACCATTAGAAATAGTTGGTATATGTATGTGCAAATACATATTGGGACTTTAAATGTGTTGTCATGAAATCCCTTCAGATTTAATTTGATGTGTGACATGAGGTAAACTCTTGTCTTTTTTGTTATCAGTATGGCCGCACTTGAGGATGAAGATGATGAGGATTATGATGGAGAGGAGTGTGAAGGCCGAAAGAGGATGGAGGTGAAGGCCCATCAAGCATCACACACCAACTACCTGATGATGCGAGGATACTGCTTTCCTGGAATAGGTGCAGTTTTGTTTCCTTTTTTTTTTTTTTTTTTTTACCCATTTTTCATTGATCAGTGGCTCATATTTAAAGTCTGAAGTTATTACTTCTTCATCAGATTTATAGTCAATAAGTTGAGTTTGATTACCAAGTGGTAATCAAACTCAACTTGGCGAATTTGGTTGACATAATCGAAATAGGAAGCCAAAGTCAGATTAGTAGCAGTCTTTGTGCACAGGTATATCAATGATTTTGTTGAGGTTTTTATGCTTTGGCAAGTAAAACTGAAAAAGTAGGAAAATCCTAGAACGGTCTGAGCTCATGCATATTTGTTATTATTATATTAATTCTCAGACCGCTATAATATGTAGGTATTTTTCATTGTAGTCAAACTCCGTAACCTGAACACCACTGACAACATCGTGGTGGAGTCTTGTATTATGAGGCTGCAGCTGCGGAACTCACCTGCTCATCACATGTTCACTGTGGACAGTAAGTATCACTCCAGACGAGACATGTACAAACAGTGTGACCAGTAGAAACTAAGGTTTTCTCCTTTTCTGTCATTTTGAGGTTCTCCTCCACTGGACTTATCCAAATGTGGTCCATCCCTGCTGCCCTCGGGCCTCACCTCCTGCGTCAGGACCTCTGCCTCGTCACACGCCGCGGAGCAGTGCGACGGCCGGTTGGTCGAGCGGAAGGGATACACTCCTCAGGATATCGAGGTATGTGCTCGAATCAGGAGGAGTTTAGATGAAGCCGGTGACAAAGGCGTGGACGTACAGGACTTCATGGAGGCTCACAGAGACCTGGAGGAGCAGCGTTCTGGACGGACCAGGAGCCTGCAGCAATACATGCAGGTAGACACAACTATGAACCTGTCCTGTTTGTCTGAACCTTTAGCTAGTACATGGATGTAACCCGACAATAGAATAGAACAGTAATAATAACAGGCAGATATCAGAATGCAATAGTAGGATTATTCCAATATCCAACATCTTATAAACCAGGCATATGAAAAGTACCAGGAGGCTGATGACCCTAACCTTCTCAGACACAAGCTTCTTTTCCGTCTCTAATGTGATGTTCTTGTTCATGTTCATATATAGTATTATATATGTATACATTATACATTAATATATATATATATATACTATAATTTATTTATTTAGTTTTTGTACATATACTTTTTATATAATCTTATTTTTATACACACATATTTACACAGTTTTTATATTTGCTTATTTTAGTTTTGTTACTGTTGTTTTTGTCTGTCTATTGTCGGTACTCTGGGTGGACGGCAAAATAAGAATTTCATTGGCCTGCATTGTACCTTACAAACTGGTTATATGACAATATACACTTTGTATCTTGAATCTTGTTGCCATAGGACTTGGCAGAAGAAGGCGGGGTGTTGCAGGTCGGGGCTGTACGCGCCCGCTGGGTGCTCATTCAACACGCCCAACCGTGGCTGCTGACCATCAAATCCAACCACTGGTCCCAGTCACGACTAACCCCCGACGGGCTGCCGTTTCTGGAGAATCAGCACAGCATCCCCTTCATGCGCAAAAGAAACCGGAGAGGAGTCCAGGAGGAGACGGAGGAGACTCCAGCCAAAAGAGCAGCTTTGGATGAAAACCAGGAGGAAAACACAGGAAGTGAAAATACAAGCGAGAAGCCGAATGAGGAGGAGGAGCTGGAAAAGCAGAAAGAGGTCGCAGATGAAGAGAGAGGAGAACAGGGAGAGGATGAGGGAAAGGAGACACAGCCGGAAAAAGAAGAAGAGGACAAGAGGCAAACTGAGACGAGACAAGACAAACCAGAGACCAGACTGAGAAGAGACAGTGTGAGTGAGAAGCCGTGCCGTGGTCCGACGGAACAGGCCGATCCCAATGATGAGTAAGTCCAGACCCGAGCAGCGGTCATTAAGAGGCCTCGTGGGTTCCAGGCCGTCATCCCTCTGATTCTCTTTTTCCTTTCCATCCTCACAGCGAGAACGACAGCTTCATCAGTCGTCCGTGGCGTATGGTCGACGGCAAACTGAACCGGCAGGTGTGTAAGGGCATGATGGAGGCCGTCCTCTATCACATCATGTCTCACCCCGGAATCACGCAGGACACACTGCTGCAGCATTACAAAGACGTCCTGCAGCCGATGGCGGTGCTGGACCTGGTTCAGGTAGACACACTTTACACTCAGGGTTTTTATGGCAGCAAGTTTTTTAAATCAAATCAGAATCATGTTTATTGCCATGTAAGTAAACAGGTTTCACATTACTAGGAATTTGCTTCAGTGGTTTGATGCATACATAGAACAGGGACCAAACAAATATATACATAGCATATAATATAAACATTAATATAAACAGCAAATCTGTAATAAATAAAACTAGAGATACTGCTGCATTTGTGTCTGCTGGGAATTTTGACAGCTTTCCTAATATTTAGAATTTTTTCTTAATGAAATGTGACGTCTCAACATAGTACAGTTTTATTCTCATTAAAATTTCTCTTAAAATATTATGACTCAAAATACTGTGTTCCTCATGTAGATGTTTTTATTTCCTCTGGTTCAGAAGGTACAGAGGGAAACAGAGGCCTTTGTCTAATGAGTAGGACTGGTTACATTTAGTATGAACCTTTTTTTTTTCTCAATAATTTATTTTGTGCTGTTAAAGGTACGTCTTTGCACTTCATACAAACACAGAACTTCCTTTAAGTTTCAAAATAAAAACACTGAGTAGCCGTTCATTTTTATAAGGCTTTTATTGTGGTACTTTTACATCACCACAAACTACAGTTAACCTCAGATATTAACACAAATGCACGTGCAATGACTGAAATCACATAATAACACTTAAACTGAGTAATCCAGAAGAACAAAGTGTTGAAAATAGCATGTATATAATGTTGAATTAACCCTTTAGGCACCAGAGTTTTTTTCTTTTCTTTTTTTTTTTTCTTTTTTAAATATTCAATTTTGATCTATTCAAGATTTCAAAAAGTCGTCTGTTTCATTCAGTTATATTGTGACTCTGGTGCTTAAAGGCTTAAATTATAGTTGACTTACATTATGTGAAAGGCATCATGAGTTTATGCAGCCTTATTTTTCCTGGACTGTTTTATATATCAGGGTTGACCTTATTCCCGACCATTATCTTTTCAGGATCAGGATAAACTTTATTTTGTCCTAAGGGACATTTTTTCTTGGACAACAGTCCCACACAGCTGCAAACATACATACACATCATACACACCACATTAAAACGGTTAACAGAAATGACTCAGTAGACTTCATCCAATGTCCCTGCCATATAGAGTTACATCTCAATAAACAATCAATTCAATAATAAAACACAAAATGTATCTACAAAGTGCCAAAAAGTACTAAGACCAATAAAAGTAAGACAGAATAATAAGACCAGATATAAATGTAATCTAAAATTCAGTTTAAATTCAAGATGTTACTCAGGTTTATTCAGATGAGTGATTTACGTGTGGAGGAATGGGCCTTTGATCAACTTTTTATTGCATTTGTGTGAATGTTTTGCCTTTCCCTCATACCTACAGACTGTGTATCACCTCCCCAAAGGTAAAAGTACATATTACACAGACAATATGAGAAGGATTGCTCAAGATTTGAGAAATATGATTTCTTTCTTACTTTATTCTCATAATATGTGACTTTTAAACCCCAACTTTATTCTTATGGTATTACAACTGAAAATATGATGTCTTTATTATTTTTTAAAAAAATCCTACTTCTCATAGCCAGTGTGGTGCTAGTACTCCTATAAGGGCCGTTCACAGTGATGGAGGAAACCTGAGATCATTGGAAAAATTCACAGTTTGCCACTGAAAACTTGTCCTGTACATTTGTCGGTGGTTCCGTGTACTTTGGAAACTTGTGCATCGTTTAAAATGACTTTTGTGGTGTTTTTGTGAATCAGTCTGATGCGTCGTCGTCTCTGCTCTCGCAGGCGCTCATAGACATGGGATGTGTGGAGAAGAAAACGCTGCTGAAACCACCCAAACCGTCGCTGTTCAGCCGCTTCACACAGCCGACAAAAAGTGACGGTCAAATAAGGACGGAGGAACCGGACGCTGTGTTTTATGAGCCGACCATCTGCTGCTGCCTGCGCCTCAGTCGGGTGTTACCCAACGAACGCCACTGGAACTCCGAGTTACCATGACAAGGATCTGGTCAGTACGTTAAGACTTACCGAGGTTTTACAGAGCACAGGTTTCTGTAAATACTGTCCATAGTTTTAATTCAGCTTTGTGTTTACAGTTTTTGTATTTTTTCAGTCTTGTTTATCCTCCTCAGACCCAGAAAAGCCGCAGGTTTTTGAGTTTTGGCTTTTTTT
>JAPQRQ010000001.1:24270909-24283872 GCA_037367365.1 Apogon talboti
ATTCGTAGAGGGGGTACTCCACATCGCGGTTTTCACCATTCGCGGGGGGGTCACAGCCCCCATTAACCGCGAAGTGTAGTCTTCTGTATGTGTGTACAGGGTACGCCGTCTGTTTTCTGTTTAATTATACAGAATTCGTATGACAGTGTAATGTGGACACAAGAATTATACATAAGAAATCCTATTTAGACTGAGATTAAATCATTGCAAACTACAACTTTGCTTTTAGAAGAATAAAGTTGCATAAAATGGTAATAGTGAAGTACCCTGATCAGTACTGACAACTAAAGTGGTTGTAATGTTGATTATCTCACTGTCATCCAGCCTTCCAGGGGGTGGGATATACAGTATTAGGCAGGAAGCGAACATGTATCAAAACTGAAGTGTTTGCAGCAAAACTGAGATCATACGGATCTGATTGACCTTGAGCACGGCTAGAATTCTCAAGTCTCAGGAGTATCAAATCCCATCAGAATTGAAAATAAATCCCTTTTTCTTGGAATGTCTGGCCCACGAGGGCACGCAGGGGTCCAAACAAAATTAAAACTGAAGCATGATCAAATATGGAGAAAACATCATATAAAAGCAAGGATGAGAAGACAGAGGAAAAGGTACGTGAGGCAAAAGCAGCCAGGATTAGCAATGACGTCACATTCTTTGGTAGTTTCTTAAGAAGAGATGCAACCGTTAGTTGTCTGGAAGTGCCAGCTCATAGCCCAGCCTCCGCCCAACATGTAATGAAAGGTAAATGGAATGTACTTATATAGCGCTTTTTCCGCACTGTAATGGTGCCCAAAGCGCTTTATTCGAACCTCTGACCCTTCGGTCATTGGACGACCTCTTCTACCAACTGAGCCACAGTCAATGAAGAGAGGAACTCTAACAAGAAATCCAAGTGTTGTCAGTCGTGGATCCTGCAGGTTCTTCATTGCCCAGTTTCACTGAACACCACACACAGAGCCTTTGTATTATGTGTTGATCATGTCCTGTCCTGTCAGAAACTATGTGTTATGCTGTTTTTTTGTCTTGGCCTGGTCACTCTTGGAAAAGACATTTGTAATCTCAATGAGGATTTTTACCTGGTTAAATAAAGGATATAATAAAACTGGAAAGGCAGCTTTGTTTTTACTTTGGATTAGATGTTGTGTTATTGTGCTGTTGTTAAAGCCACACTTTTACACTCTGAAACCACTTTCAGCTCATATGTTCGTCTCATACAAACAGTGTTGCTTGTTTTGTATGGTCAGAATATTACCTCAAAAACCAGTTGTTTCTAGTAAAATCAGCTGATGTGGATATGAGCTACCGATGGCGGGTGTCTCCCCTGGCTGACCTCAGTGACAGAGTTCATCCATTCAGGGACACAAAGGCCGGAATTTCCCAAAAATGACTCAGAAATACCCCAGCATTCTATGTTTCACTTTCAGTAGAGTCCTGAGCTGAAACCACACGCCCATAGACAGGAGGAGGTAGGAATGTGCCTCCTCCTCCTCCTCCTCCTCCTCCTCCTCCTCCCTGTTAACATAGACTACCCCGGAGGAAACGGACCTGCTGTGGTTCTACTTCAGACGGAGGTCGAGGGAGTTCCTGCATTTAACAACTGTTTATCACCGATAAACTCTCACTTCAACACTTAGAAACCATGGTTTTCCACCGCATCCTTTTGGGTATCTGCCTTTTGCATTATTTCCATGACCTCCATGTGTCCAGCTGTGGTGAGTCTTCTTAAAATTCAGTCATTTTAACCGTCATACTCTCTGTGGATAAAGTAGCCATAACTTGTATCAGTTTTATTAGTGGTGCCTTGTGTAGCTTTGTGAGTTTACAGCTCTCAGCATAAGTAAAAATGTGCTTGTATATTTTCGCATACACTCAGGTTTCTAGGTTCCTTTTACTTTCCACTCAGTCACATGTTTTAACATAGCATGTATTGTCTTATCATAGCTCATATTCCTTTTATAGCAAATTATTTACATGATTTTTCAGTTTTACAGTAGGTTAACTGCAGCATGCAGTTTGCCTAGTAGTTATACAGTTATCTTTATATATTTTAGTTCTACATGTTATCAGTTTTATGGACTAGATTCGGTCTGAAAGCGTCTGTGACAGTATTGAACATACAGACCACATTTACAGTTGTATCTGTAATCACCTTTAAAACTCCATGTCCACAGCATTTTTTAACATAGCTTGTGTGCTATTGATATGGCTCATATTCCCTCTTAGATGTTTGCATGTGTCTGAAAACAGTAGTTTAGTTTTAATGTATTTTATAAAAATGTTACAGGTGTTTACAGTGCATAAATGTAGAGTATGTTTTACTAATTTAGTGATTGACAGCTAAGGGACCAGCTTAGGAAGGAAGCAATGCGTAATTAAAACTTATCAATTTAGACTTTATTAGTAAATTAAAACAACTAGCCGATGCTTTTTACCATTCAAGGTGGTCATCATACCTGTTCATATTAATTCAGTGAAGGATGCTCAGATACACAGGCTGGTGATCAGCGTGGTCCATGTTGACTGACAGCAGCTATCAGCAAATAAGATGAGATGACATACTTATGTCTCATATAATATTACATGTTCATATCTTATTTGAAAGCTTTGTAAATGTTAATATTTTCATGTAATTTAACTTTTTTTACACGAAAACAAAGATAAAATTAGATTAGATTAGATTAGATTACTTTAGATTAGATTAGATTAGATTAGATTGAACCTTACTGATCCCTTGGGCAGAACTCTCAGGAAATTGAGTTTTCATCTGTTATATCTGCTGTGGATCCTAGATTTTTAACAGACAAACAAAATAACCTCCTTGATGAAAATAACAATGAACTTCCTATGAAATGGTTTCATATTTAATGTGTCTTCCAGATGACCCAGTGGTGGACATGTGTGAAGATCCTCCTGTGTTCAGTCCAGCCCGCCTGGTGGTCAGACACGGTGACCCGACCTCTGCCACATGCACTGTGTGTAAAGAAAAGTGTCGTAATAAGCTAATTGGTCTGGAAAAATCTCAGGGAACCACATCAAGAAACGGAACCACAATGACATGGAAGGTTGATAAGCTGACTGAATGGGACACATCGCCTCTGTGCTACTATAACTATAACAGTAGTAAACAGTGTTGTACAGTGCTGCCTGTAACTGTGTACCGTAAGTAACTAATAATTTCACCACTGATGATGAAAACATTTGTCTTGGGTTTGACTTAGTTACGCTCACACATATTCTGCTTGACTTGACAGATCCTCCAGTGCGGGTGTCGCTCAGATTTGTCAATCACTCTGGACCAGTGATTGTGAATCATACATACACGGTTCGGTGTTTGGTTGAGGATGTCGCTCCTGTGAACAGCCTCATTGTGTCCTTCCACAAAGGAGACACACAACTGGCACAATCGAAGTTTGACAGCAAAGACAAGAAACCAGTGACAAAGGCTGTTACCCTTGACATCAACCCCAGCAGAGAGGATAATGGAGCCCAGTACTGGTGTGAAGCCAGACTGGATCTGGGCCCTGGAGGACCAGAGCATCCTCCAGTGGTGGAGTCAGAACACATCACCTCTACCGTACACTGTGAGTCTGATCAGCACTCTTCCGTTGTGTACTAGGAAAAGTAGAACTGACTGATGGTAAAACACTTACGGGCGTTGTAGTTTATCTTGATTGATTTCATTGCAACAAAATCTGCATAGACTTCCTGCATATCTGCTACAACCATGCTGTTTACGTGATTGATTTCCATTTTTAGGTGTTTTTTTATGTACTGTACGTCTTCACTGATATACATGATATACCAAAAAAAACCCAAAACATCATAAAAATGCATATAACTTCCATAGTACCAATATTATATTTCTCAGAAGTTAAAATTCCTATTTTTGTTACTGAAACAAACTTTAAAACAGAAACCAGTAATCTTTATAGTCAGAACATGACATGACAAAATGTAGACATGGAATATTAAAAACAAATATTAAAAATAATTTTAAATAATATTAATAATAAAAAAGATATTTTAAAAATCATCCTCATTTTATTGACTCATGGAACCGAGAGCCATTAATACTCTTCAGAATTAACAACATATTGTTTTTGGGTTTGTGATAGATTTAGAATTTGTATAATTAAAGGTAAGGACTTTCTGATTTCCTGAAGCTGTTTTGTGGTGTATCTGGAGAGTTGTTATTTCTTTTTATAGATGAGAATTGAAAGGCATCTTCGGAATTTCAGAGGAATTGGAGTTGTCTTTCACTTCCACTCTACAGTAGCTGACATTTTAAGACATCCAGTAAATGATAGGTTTTAGGGGGCAGGAGCATGAAGGAAAGAAACCAAGGTTATGTAAAAAAAGCAACAACAGAGGAAGTAAGTGAGTATTAATTAGGAGCAGTGTATGAAGAACGATACTGCCTAGGTACATAACATATGTGGACTTTTCAGACAAGGCAACACGTTTCACATTCAGAGGCAGTTCAGTGTACTTTACATGAACAAAAGAAGCACACAGATGAGAAAAGAAAACAAAGTTAATAAAAAATAACAATTAGAAACAAAGACAAAAAAAACACAATGGAAGGAAGTTATATGAAATACATGAATACTCACTGGGCTTTGTTTACCTCAACTGCAGGGATAACAGGCCTTTATTTGATGATGACTTGTATTAATGCTGGGCTTTTATATCTAATTTCCTCATTTTAGTTAGTAGAATTGTTATATTAAAAATACAGCGATCGACAAATGCAACACTTTCTTAACTATTAAAAAATAAAAGCCCTGTAGTGATTAACTAGATAGGAATAATTATTTGACTGAGCTTTTATTTTGTAAATCTTGTCCCCCTGTGGCGCTTGTAAGTTTGTACACATGATAATTTGGTAGAAAAATAAACTACACATGCCTGCAGTGTCTGAGATCATACAATAACACTACATGATACATTGCTGAGTGCGTTAAATTAGATTAAATTAAATACAAGTGGCAACACATACATGAAGTACCCCAGACATTTATTCATTTTATTTTTACTCAACCTGTAATTGAGAACTGGTTTTTATTTGTTTGTGTTGACCTTGACAATGGCTGTTATTAAAGCCCTGACTTGTAATAGACTAGGTTTTTATTGGAGGAAATAATCGTCACCCACGAACCCACTGCTACATGTGAATAGATGTGAACCTCACAGAAAACTGTGGTGACTTACATTTGTGGTGTTTGATGAGGACCAGATAAATATAACTGTTAAAGAGTTCTGCATTTTGCATTTCCACAGTAAAAATCACTTATTTTCCTACATTTCATTTCCTGACCATATAGATGTTCATAAAAGCTCAAAGGTTAATATGTCTAAACAGAGAAAACTGAAAATAAAATACTTTTCCCAGCAAAATACATCATTAACTGCAGATAAAAACAGGCCTCTACAACAGTTTATTGATCTACATGGGTTTCACTGGTGAATCAATGTTGCAGAAGATGACAGTGTTTTCATGTTCACTACGGAAACTCTGAACATCCAAATGGGTCACATCTGATGACCATGAAAAAATGATAAACTGTATTTTACCTGAATTATTTCAATATACTGAAGAGATTATGGGTTCAAAAGTTTTTAAATATTTTATATCACAGACGCATATGGTCTTTAGGTCTTTAAATGTATTGATAGGTAGGTATTAAAGGTATATTCAGTAGAGGCTTTTGGTCACCAGGGGCAGATGAGGTCCTAGAGGGTTAACTCTATACTAACTGATCCATTCACATACATTGATGTAGTTTTGTGCTGCAGTGACACGTATTTCTTTTCATAGATATGCCTTATCAAGATAGGCCGCCACATTCAGATTCAGTCATCGTCACCAACGGATACCCTTTCCAGCTGAACTGCTCAGCTGTGGGAAACCCCAGCCCCTCCTACCACTGGACGTTCCCATCGTCAGTCCCTCATGTCTTCAACGGCAGTGATTTTACCGTCAGCTCTGCCACTTTTGCGCACGGAGGCCAATACACCTGCACTGTCTTTAATGACATTGGAATTGTCAGTGTGACATTCAACGTGCAGGTTCAAGGTGAGTGTAATGTTTTGTCATATCTGGCAATGACTGTGAACTGAGTCGGTGAAAAGTAACCACAGTTTTGCTCTCAGTGCTGCTTTCTCACAGTGGTTTTAAGTCTAATATTCTCTCTTCCTTTTTTTCTTCACCCATCTGTGCAGTCAACTACATACCCATTATTATCGGTGTGGTAATTGGAGTCATCGCCTTTGCAGCCTTAATCTGCATCGTTTTGTTCATCCAGTACTACAAACGCAGCCGGACAGGGCACTACAAGGTGATGGGTGTGATCCCCTTTCGCTCACAACGTGCTGATGTGCCTTTAAAGGCGTAGGCTGCACGATCACAACAAGGACATGGACCGGTTGATGAGCTGCAGCGAGTCACAGGAGCTGCAGTTTCTGTAAAGCAAAGGTTGATTTAGCCAAACTCCAGATGATAGAGACATCACCTGAAGTCACTCAGACTGGAGCTGTGACCTGAACACATTCATGCTGTACTTACATTCAGACTGGAGCTGGAAGAAGGACACGCTATCTCAGGAATGCTTTGATGGAATTTCTTTACCTGGACTTTATTTGGATGAACTGAATCGATTTTGTTGGCCAAAGGTCAAGGTTACTGTAACTTCTGAATAATTCAGACAATGTTTCATATAAATGTGTAATAGTATTAGTTCAGGGGTCACATTCAGCTCAGTTTGATCTCCAGCGGACCAAACTAGTAAAATAATAGCATAATAACCTATAAAAAATGACAACTCCAAATTACAACCTCTAAAATTTTAACAATTATTCCTGTTACTAAATGTTTTGTGCCTTTGTAGACCGACTGAGATTGGTACTGCTCATGTATGGATGATAAGTGGAGACATTATAGTGTTAAAATTGCACTTTTTCAGGTTTTTCATAGTTGTTCAGGTTATTCACATATTTTGTGAGAGGATAGTTTGTAAATGTGCACATTTTCATGAACTAATTGTATTTTTTTGCACTAAAACAAAGATAAAAATGTGGAGTTCTCATTATTTACAGGTTATTCTATTATTTTACTGGTCTGGCCCATTTAAGATCACACTGGGCCTGTATGTGGCCCCTGAACTAATATGAGTAGACAGACTGGTTCATAACACTAAAAAGAACCCCACAGGTTGTGGTTTTCACGTTTCACTCAGATATTCGAATAACAAAAGTAAAAGGAAGGTTGGCTGATGAGGTAAGAGCAAAAAACACTTGTGCGTAAATGTTAGAATGTAAGGGAAACCCCAGACACACTCATTTTTCCTTTCGTGTCTCACCTATATATGAGCCAAAAACAGTTTTTGTTAAAAACTTGTTACTGATATAGAAAGTAAAACCTTACAACATACAGAACTAGATCGTGTGTTGATTTTGTCACAGAGGAACAAAGAATAGTTACAGCTGAAGTTGATGCGATTTAATTTGTTCCTACTGTTACATTTCAGTGCAAGATTCAAACTGTGCAACCTTCCTGAGAAAACAACAGGTGACAATGTGTGACAGTTCTTTCACTCAATTTCACAACTCTATGTTAAACCACTGAACACATGACTCACTGTAACATCATCTGTGTGTACGTGCATGCGTGTGTGTGTGTGTGTGTGTGTGTGTGTGTGTGTGTGTGTGTGTACTGTGGGTCATTACATCCTGAGTCACACTGAGACACTGAACTGAGTCAAAATGAAGCAGAAATACAGTATAATGACTGCCAAATCATTTCAAAATAACTCTCCTTAATAATCCAAATAGCTTGTTCCAGTTTATACATTTAGAACAATCACAAATATGTCCATCAATGGGGTGACACTGTACATATCTTAGGATGTATCAGACCCCCTATATTGTTTTTTAATGCGACCAATATGACAGATTTATTCACTAAAACGTGTTACACAATGTCTGTCCTCACCACAGAGCCTGATGCTCCTTTTGGATGTAATGTTTCCAATTATATTTGTTATGTAAATATCCTCTAATATGTCCTGTTGTTTTGTAATATGTATTTGTATGTTTGAAGATGAGCTTCTCCTTAAAGTACTGCTTTCAACGGTTCAATAATGTAAAATTTGTGCATGTTTTTGTACTCACATGAAGTTGACCTTAGCTAAATTGGTTATGAAAATAGCAAGTGTTTCATGCCTGTATCAATGATAACAGACACAATACACTGGTTGGTACACTGTTCCGTAAATATTTCTGCGAAAATCATTACACTTGTTCTGGTCTTGCGCTTTTAAGGCAGCACAATGTGCAACATTAGCTATTGTTAGCTTAAAAATGGCACTGGCCAGCATACAAAAACAGATGCCTGAAAGAAAAAAAAAACCCAAAACATTCGGACACAAGCCACATGTAAATACAACTTACCACAAAATACAAATTCAACACAAATTCTCCATCTTGAACCTTTAATATATCTCTGATATGCAAGTTGAAGACAAATTGCTGCTTCCCTAAAGGAGACAAGATATTCCAAATCAACTGAATTGAAAATAAAGCAGTGATTACATGGAGCAGCTACTGTTTATTAGTGAAGTAAAGAATACGGTTAGACGATAAACACTGTTAAAAATATTACATTGTCTGTTAAATTTGCCCAAGATGTGTCATAAATGTGTATTGTTTTGCACTTGTCCTGTGAAAGAATCTGTAGGAAAAGACTACATGACAGGTGGTCACACAGACCACACAGCAAATGTCACAATGTGGAAAATAGTGGTCAAGCACATTAACTCCCCAAACTGTTAAGGGAAGTAACTGGAAGAAGTGACTACAGATTTCCTGTTTATTGCATGTGATTATTAGATAGCTATTCAGGCTGGTTCAAAAGGGCCTTTTGATCTCTGAAGCTTAAAGGAAACTCCCCAGGTCCAATTGGGTTGGGTGGAGTGTAATCACATTCAGATAAATACTGACCTCGAACGCTTTCCACTGCCCTTCTACTTTTTATACCAGGAGGACACAAAGGCAAGGGAAATTCTCAGTAATGAATGAAGAAGCCGTAACTGATGAGATATGTATCCGACTCTCTGTTACTACAGTTGTTGATTACAGTCTTTATTATAGGCAGCACAAATGGTCTGTCTCATCATGCATGCTTAACTCTGCCACTGGATTCCCCTTTTCTAACATGGTTAAGTGATCTGTGCCTTGTGAGACTGGAGTTAAAGATCCATTTTAATTACATGTATTTGAAGCACTATGGGACTAAAGTCCAGAAAACACTTTAAGAGGAAATGCCTGTGTATCCTTGAATCAGAGCCTCTTACTTCCTTTTTTTTGTGGTTACAAAGGTTCATGACTGCAAAAAGCATGAGTGTAGTCTTGTACTCTGTGTATTATCCTGACAAGTAAATCTATATATTTACAGCTGTCAAAGTGCTGTCCCAATCCTTTTTAGAACATTTTGAGCCCTTACGACCTCTGACACAGGTAAGTCTGTAAGAGTTTAGTGATCAGGATTTGGGATGAACATTGGGATACAATCGGATCTATAACAAGCTTTCTCAACTGTTCTCAACTGACCAAAAGTGGGTTGTGGACTTGGTCTGAAGGGGTCACAATATGTGCGGTAAAAGCATAATTTCAATGGTTTTATTTCAACAGATATGTATGAAAGATTAATTTGCCATAGATTGACTACAATATTGGTATTGGAAGAGAAATTTTGTGGAATGAAATATGGATTTATGTAAAATGATACTAAAAAGGACATGTCCGTGGTGTACCCTTCCATCAACGGATGATAGCTGGGATAGGCTCCCCCTGTGACACTACTGAGGATTAAGTAGTGTGGAAAATTAATGAATGATGTAAAAAGGGTCTGAAAACACTAAATTACAGACACAGGAATGTTATTTGGAAGGAAAATAGCTTTTACAAATATGTTTATAAGTGAAAATACAATGGAAAACATAATGTTTAGTCTGTTGTTGTTACCTATGTACATTTCATTATCATAGTCATGTGCTCTGAATGCTGGGTTGCAATAGATGATGGCTTTTTAGTTTTCTTTTTTTTTGAGAGAATGTTATGTACCTGTTTTGTGCATATTATGTTTGCATACTGTGTGTGTATACATTCCTGAAAAAAAAATCTCTGATAATGAAATGTACATAGGTAACAACAACAGACTAAACAATATGTTTTCCATTTTATTTTCACCCATATCACATGATGATCATGCAGAACCACACGAGACTGACAGTGAGTTTGAGGTGTTGTAATTGTTGTGCTACTTAATTGCGCCACACATGTAAATCAATAGCAATGATATGCATGGTATATTAAGAATATTATTATTAATATTTTTTGTCTTTTAGTCTTTTCCCAGTGTAAAAAAACGTAAATAAACAATTAAAAAATAATAATAATAATAATAAACTACCTGAGAGCGACGCGTCTTGATGACGTCATGGATTGGCTTCTTAGGAGCTCGTGGGGCTGTCGTGTGAAAGGAGATTTGTGTGTAACCGGCTTGTGCCATTCTTCTCACTAAGAGGATTTAGCTTAGAAACTGTCTCTTTCTGTGCGACTTTCTTACTCCCTGGTCCCACTGTCATCGCCCTGTATCTGAATCTGGAGGTGGGAAAAGTGGCGTCTGTAAAAATGAGTTCCGGAGCCGGGATTGACTACAGCACCTGGGACCACATCTACGTGTCGGACGATGAAGACGTGACCTGTCCGTTCGTCGACACGCCGAGTTTATACAGAATGAGACACCGGGTCAGCCACCTGTGTAGGAGTAGCCGTGAAGTGGAGTCGTATACGTGGTTAGTTTTATCAGTAGAACTTCTAACAAGAGCGTACAAACAGAGTTTGACCCAACAGGTGTTACACAAAGTCTGTCAATAATCCGTCATACTGATGAATGCGTCCATGAAGGGAACAGCCTCAGGGATGTCAAAGCGAGGGCCCGCGGGCCAAAGCCTACCCACCAAAGGGTCCAGTCCGGCCCGTGGGATGAATTTGTTTAATGCAAACTTTACAATGAAATATTAACAGTCAAGGGTGTTAAAATCGTTTAAATTCAGGGCCACACAGAATAATTTGATCTCCAGTGGGTCTGATCAAGAACATAAAAACCTATAAATCCTTAAAACTCAGTTGTTTTAGTGTGAAAAATAGCAAAATTAAATCACATTATGAAAATGTTTACATTTACAAAATGTCTTTACCCCCAAAATTGTAGATAACCTTTCAACATAAAAGCAAGTGTTTACAACCACTGCCATTTGTCAAACTACATGGGTTTTATTGCTGAATCAATGCTGCAGAAGATGAAGGTGTTTCCATGTTCACTACGGAGCCTCTGAACGTCCAAATGGGTCATATCTGATGACCATGAAAACCTGAGAAACTTAATTATTTACTTGTATTGATAAGATTAATGATTCAAAAGTTATCAAACATGTTAGATCAGTACATGATTTTGGCTGCTGAAAACTGTTAAGGTCTTTGAGGGTTAACATTTCAAGCATTTATTACTGAAAGGCCTTGATTTTCTCTAGATGTTTAATTAATGTCTGTCTGAATAGCCTTTGCCTGCACTTGGATAATTCAATGTCCTTCTTTTCACCAGTAAAGCAGTCAGAGCTCTTCCACTGATGCATTTTTTAAGACTCATGCTTAGAATTGTGGATGCTGAAAGAGCACCAAGGCTCCACAGAAATGTCCTTGAAAAGTCTGTAAGTGAAGGACGTTGTTCTTTTTAGGATCCTGGACATTGAACAGTCCTTGTGATGAAATTTGGTGACGTGGTATTACGTAAATGAAGCCTTGAACAGTCCTTCCTTGACTTTCAGGAACATCTGTGATGCTAGAGGAGGGGTAGGCAACACTTTTCTGTTTACATGTTAAACAGAAAACACAGAGCGCTGGCATCATATTAAAAGGACCTGACAGATTGCTTTATAATAAATCAGTTTTTAGTTCAGCAGGTCTGCGTCCTGAAAATAAATATAGATTTTTTTTCAGTGTTACACTTCGGTCTGTTGTTGCAACTCTGGGGGTAAAAAAAAAAAAACTGTCAAAAATCAACCACTTAAATACAATATCCTGCATTGTAATGATCTGAGATAAGCACCTCAGCACGTCTCTGAAGAAGCAGATTTTGTTTGCTCGTATGTCAGCTTGGGGGTCATTGACTGCTTTGTGAAAATGTTCACAACAGTTTCATAACATTTTCTTCAGTTTGTGGAAAACTTGCCTTGTTTGGTTGAAAAAGCTGTGAAATGCTGTATTTCTTGACAGCTGCTATACTTTTTTTCCACATATAAAACACACTGCTTTTGGAACCAACACAGTTTACTCAGTTCCTGGGGTCATAATGTGTTTCTAGGATATCACGAGGTGGATTGCGATGGTCTGAGGGCTGTATTTTGACCATGTGTGCACTAGAGGGGCACTGGACCTAGACTAGGTAGCAAACTTTGTCTAAAAAAACTAAAAAATGTAGCAGATTTCCTGGCTGTTGTATTCTGTTCTACTTTCTTTTCTCAACATTGATTATTGATTTTAGTATGCCTACATTCGAATAACAAAAGTAGAAAGAATCAGGTATGAAAAATAGAACAAAATAGATTGAAGTGAACTGTACTGAATCAAAGTTGCAGATTCACAGGACCAGACACCGAAACCCTTGTCAACATCATTCTGTGTTTAGGCAAAACAATGAAGGAATATGAATATAAATTCAGGATGCAGTATTTAATTTTAATGACTATAGCTACACCTGTAGTGGTCAAACTCACTTTGTATGACTCCACATTTGCTTTGAATATGAGTGTTACTATTTGTCTAATACAGGGGTCACCAATCCTGGTCCTCGAGGGCCGGTGTCCCTGCATGTTTTAGATGTTTCCCTCTTCCATCACACCT
>JAPQRQ010000001.1:24390215-24402997 GCA_037367365.1 Apogon talboti
CGTTTGTGTGTGTGTTTGAATGTGTTCACGTTTGTGTGTGTGTTTGAATGTGTTCACGTTTGTGTGTGTGTTTGAATATGTTCACGGTTACAACGTGTGTGTGTGTGTGTGTGTGTGTGTGTTTGAATATGTTCATGTTTGTGTGTGTGTTTTAATGTGTTCACGGTTACAACGTGTGTGTGTGTGTGTGTGTGTGTGTGTTTGAATATGTTCACGTTTGTGTGTGTGTTTGAATATGTTCACGTTTGTGTGTGTGTTTGAATATGTTCACGGTTACAACGTTTGTGTGTGTGTGTGTGCAGTTTGTCGTCCTCAGTGCTTCAAGGGTTCACATGCACCTCGGTGAGGACTATTCAGAAGGTGCAAATCAGGAGACTGGTCAGAGCCTGTCGCAGGAGGAATAAGGTCACCCTGGTGGAAACTCAGGTGAGAGAGGGGGATGAGAAAACATTTATGGTATGTCTTCAGTGTAATACTTGCACTGAAAGGCTTAAAAGGGTTAAGAGCATGTAAATGTCTGAGCGCAGCGGAGGTTCTGACAACAGTGCATGTGTGTCTCGTCCACAGTTGACCTGCATGTACAACCACATTAGAGGTGACTCCGACGTCACCAGCTTTGAGCTCTTCCCTCCAGACTTGCTGCTGTATTACGAGTAAGTTCAGAATCATGTTTACTGGTGTTGGATGAAGATGAAGGTGAAGTTTTGCTTAGAAAGCTGCCACCTCAGTGGGTCATTCTGCGTCCTTGTTGCGTCCACAGTTACTCCCTGGTTCCATCGAACAAGTGCAGGTTTTATTTTCAGCAGTTGTCAGATGCAGACTTCTTCGTCTTCTCCAACGCCCTCAGCTACAAACGAACCGTTCTGTTCGACAACGCCAGGAGCTGCTTGGTGAGTCACAAGTACAACATAATGCTTCTTTCAAATATCAAATAATTACACTGGACTCAGCCTGGTTCTCTCAGATACAGTAGTTGCCAAAGTAGTTGCATGAGTCTAGTCAGATTTATTATATTGAAACATTCGAGAAAGAATATGGACCAATAAAATGAACCCACCAATAATAAAAATCAGTGAGTCCGTTTATATTTCCACTAATATTCCGGTCATTGTCTGATTTCTGGAGTTATCCCATTATTCGACTGATCGTGTAAACAGCTTTATCAGACAGCAGCAGTAATCTGATTATGAGACCAGATTAACACACCTGAATACTCCTGTTAATACCTGTTAATCTGATTTATTTAGTTTTTTAACATCTTCTTCTGTAACAAAAAAAAGAAATCATAGAAAACAGAAGTGACATAGTCAAATGTGAGCAGAAGACGATTATAGGAAGTTTGATTCCACCGTCAGTACGTACATACGAAAGAAATCTGATAATGGACGAAAACAGATAAACCAGGTTTTTTCAATTATGGCATTTCTGAAGTGCATGTAAACGCATCAGATCAGACTATCACCATTAACCGATTACTCCCAGGTATTGGATTTTTATGGTCACATAAACAGATTCAATGTTGAAGTCTCCAAAAAGACAGATTTATGTTCATTTATGCCAGATTCAGTGAGAACAAATAGGTTTTTAGAGCATTTAAATGTAAACCAAAGAGCTTCACCAACACAGAAGCACTGTTTAAGGTTAATTTTAGATTCAGAAGCCATTCTTACAAGTATATACAAAGATATGTTGACATTTGATTTTCTCTTTCATGACAAGCAAGAAGTGGTATTTCTATATTTTAAGAAAGAACTCACAAGAAAAGTCACACATATATGAGAAAAACTCAAACATTTTGTCAAACCAAGATTAATAAATTATAAATCACACTAACACTGCACTATTTGTAAATGATGAACTTGGAAAGGGGATTCTTCTTTGTTAATTTGATGTATTTAAAGAAAATCATACTGAACAAAGATGTTTAATAATCTACCTGTAATTCTTGAAGGGTATAACAAACACCAGCCTGACTGAGGATAACATATCAGTGTTGGGAAACATGTGCTGCACCCTGAACGGCGCCTATATTGAAAACTCCGATCCGTCAGTCTTGGAGAAACTAAAGAACTGCCCAGACCTCATCGACACTCAAGCAGCCACTGTTGAAACTCTGCTGGTGAGCGGGAGAACGAAGTATGGGTAAGTCACCAACGCTGGAGGAAATAATGTCTTAATAATAGATTTCAACAATCAGCTTGTTGTATTTGGACCATATTCAAAGATTCAAGATTCAAAGATTTTTCATTGTCAATTCACTAGATGCATTGGACATACTGAGAAGTGAGGAAAAAATAGAATAACTATAAGAATAAATAAAAGGTATATTTGGAATAAATGATATTATAATATAAAATGCAAATGTCTAATCTAATCCATTCTCTATTCCATGTTTGAACTGAAGCCTTTGGTCATCTCCGTATTTCTGTGATTCATCAGGAACATTTTTGCATTATTTTTTTTGTTTGCTTGCTTGTTTCTGCCCATTTTCCTGATTTTTTTTTTAAATTTCCACTCAAACAAAAATACCATCATTTAATGCCATTAAAACGGCAGGTTTTTTTTTTCTATCATAAAATTACCATGGCATAAACTATACATTATATTAGCATCAATCTTAAAATCTTATTAGAATAAAAGGAAGAGTCTAATATTAAGAGACTAAAGTCATAACATTCTGTGGTAAAGTCACATTGTTACAAAACTTAAGTCAGAGTTTTAAGATGTGTGACATTTTTTAAAAGAAATTAAGAAATCAAGTAGCGTCAAGCAATGATGAAGCAACAAATGACGTGTGTGTTTTAGATAAAGTTGCTGTAATTTTCAAATAATTACAATTTGATTCTTATTGACTTATTTATAGAAATATTACAGCTATATTGTTTGTAATATTAGGACTTGATCTTCATAATATTTGACTTTTTTGCTCATTGGCTGATAGGCCATGTGCTGTTGTGAACATGTTGTGTCTGGTGTCGTCTTCATCATTGTCATGTTCTATCAAGAATCAATAACAAGTTGAATGTGTGAGGTTGTCAGGTTCTGTCTCTATGTTAGAGACCTGTGGTCATAATGGAGGGGATCAATCTCCAAATAAAAGTGGGTGGAACTTTAACCGGAGGAGAACTCAACTAATTCAATTGAAGTCCATCTATGACCTCCTATCAGTGCTCAGTAGTAACTATATTAATATCTTTAACCATTTCCATGTTATAAGCCATCAAAATATGGACCATTATAAGTAAAGGCAAATTTTTAATACTTCAAAACTCATCAAAAATTCAAACATCTAAGTTTCTTCAAACTGTGAACACTTTGTCAACATTGTCCCAAGAAAACTACATAAAACATCTGAAATGAATCCAACCAGTAGTTTTGGAGAAGAAGATTGTTGAAATGTAAATGACCCTTCAAGGTCATTCAAGGTCAAAGGTCATGGAACCAAATGAAAGTCCATATATGATGAAATGATGAAATGAATCCGACCAGTAGTTTCATCAGAGAAGATGCTTGAAAAAAGCGCTAACAAAGACGATGACGAAGACAATGCCGGCAATCAGCTGGAGAGCTGAAAGAAAATAATAATAATAAATAAAAGTAACCAGTTCTTCTTCTTTCTTTTTTTTTTTTTTTATTAGAGCTGTGTCAACTTGGAACGAACAGACCTTGAGAGACCTTGAGATGCTACCGCTCTACATGACTTCAGACTTCTACGTTCACTTTACTAAAGTGAGTGGTACATTACACCATTACTGTCTTAATTCAGTGAAAACAAAAAAAAACAGAGTGCATTGTAATGTTCCTCCTGTGTGAAATGTCATGCATCTATTTAACTCTTGTGAGCAGAGAACAAAGCGGAAATTCTTAAGATACTTCCTGAAAGTTCTTCAGAGCAACAAAGTGCTCAGGAGCAAGAGGAGGCAGCTGAAGAAAGAAGTGAGAAAGTCAATAAAAACCAAGGCCAAGCGTTCAGTAGGTTAGTATGTGGTGTGTGGTGTGTCTTATTCTACAAAGGACTGCTTCTGTCCTTAAAGACGTTTGCTCTTCTTCCTATTTTAGAGTGTACAGTGGGAGTGATCACCCAGGTGACCATCAGCGACGACACCTTCCCCTTCGACTACGACGACATAAACCAGTTTGAGTCCTGCCTCAGTAACACCACTGTAAAAAACAACTTGGCTGCCATCACCGATAAGGTGGACGATGAGGACTACCTGAGGATTGTCCTCCGGAAGCTGCACGAGGTAGGGGAAAAATAATTATAGTTGGATAGCGATTATGCTTTTGATGGAAGTAAATAATATGCACAACTACACAGAAGAATGTGTTCAAGAGTTTTAAAACAAATACCCCCTCCTACCCATAGGGTGGGGGTATGTAGTGATACCAGGATACCGTCTGTATTTCCATCCATCTGTTTGAGATTTTTGTCCAACCCATGGCTGAATTTACATTTTTGGATTTTTTTTATTTATTTTTTTTTTTTTACAAATTTTTACAAAGTTTGAACTCCAACCGATTTCTTGAAGACTATTCTCCCAATTCAGCAGACAAATTGTGATCAGACTGAAAGTTAAGACTTGTCTTGGTTTGACTGAACTACCCAGAAAGGACAGTAATTTAGTTTAATCTAGTTTACTTATCTGTAGTTTAAAATTCTAAATGAGTCCCTGTCTAGGCCGGGCAGGGGTTGTTAGTGAGCTCCACTTACTGTTTCACCTGTTTTTAATGCATGAGCAAAATACCTATTTAGAAAAATACACCAGGCATCAATATCATATCCACAGGACAAAGGGTAGTGACTGTTCTACATCAAATCTAATTTTTACAAAACTAACAGTTTGAATAATATCCCAGCAGAGAAACATCTTTTATTTTGCGTCTAGAATTTTGGACAATTCTTTCTATTTTTTTATGCAACTTTCTGATGGTAATGACAAAAAAAAATCCCCTTAATTCTAATGTTAATTTGTTAACATTAGACAACAATTTACAAAATGAGTATCTCAGTAAAAAAATTGTAATTAACCACATTTCTGTGTAGTGTCAACATCTAGTGCCACAAAAATCTGGAGTTTAAAAGCAGATGAATAAAAATGTACTTCCTATTAATGCATACACACTTGGAGAGTTCAAACCTCTAGTAGACTTAGACTTAGACAGACTTTATTGTCATTCAGGTATGCACATAGTGTATACAGAATGAAATGTCCTTGCATTTAAGCTCCGCACAGTAGTTAAGAATATATAGAATAAATAATAGAATAAATAGTATAAAGTGCAGGGTGTGTATACGTCTGCGGCAGTGATTAAAAATATATAGCTAGTAGTTAAAAACTCTAGTAATGTACGAGCATAAAAGTATATAAAAAAATATACAGCCATTATCATAATTACAATTCTACAATTCTAGAAGTGCGAGGCAGTGGGAGTGGGTATAATGTCCTTATTTACAAATGACAGTTCAGCAGTCTGACAGCAGCCAAATTCATTCCATTAACATCCAATTATGCAAATGGACTCAGGATTTTATTTCAAATTCCTACAATGTTGTGATTTTTATAAAACTGAAACAGGCGGAAAATGGACAGGTTTGTGCTGATTGACTTGACTTGGAGACAGTTTTGTCTGTTTTTCCTGGTAATAATTTCTTATTACTGCTTCTCAAATATTTAGGCTTATTCTAGCGGTGCTTCAGCTCAGATCCCCGAAGAACAGGTTCAACTCTTGGGACCAGCGTCTCGTGTGGCCACAGTCGAAGACATCAACATGTGGAACATCACTAAAGTTGACACCCTGTCTGCTCTGATGGACTCGTCAGACGGGCCGTGGGACCCCAGTCTGGTAGGTGTCATGCATGTGTGTGTCCACTGTGTACTTACATGTTTTCATGACCGTATGCTCTGTTTCTTCAGGTTAAGGCCGTCATCTCTAAGTATCTGAGTACTGAGGGGAACAGCCTGGGCAGTGCAGAGCTAAACGCCATCGGAGGAGTCAACCTGTGCTCTCTAGATGTTGATGTTTTGAAGACGATCACCGAACAAAGCCTTAAGTAAGAAGCCGGTAGAGTCAGGACTTTAACCTCCTCAGACCCAGGAGCCCCACAGGTCTTTGAGTTTGGGCTTTTTTTAATTCAATAATTGCTTATATTGGAAACATCATGATGCAACAGTTTTTTCAGATGCATTCTTAAACATTTTTATGGAATGTCATTTGCGGTGGACAGTTGTTTTTTGGTTTTTTTGTATAAAGCTGTGAATTTCTTGTCCTCATACGTGGACAGAGGGTCTTAGGAGGTTCAAACCAATGTGTGAACACTTGGATTGAACTACTAGATAGAAAATACAGAACACACTGAAAGAATTAGTTCACTGTTTGGCTCATCAATGGGAGGCGCTGTTGTCCTCGGTGAAGAGCAGCTATCGAACTGAGAGATGACTGTGACAGTGGTTAGACAGGCGAGGCCCCGCCCACACGTACGTCACACAGGTCATCTGCCTTTTCAGGTGGGAATAAAGGCGTCTTCAGCCAGGCCACGCCACGGCGCCATGTCCCACGGTACATGTGTTGTACCTCGTTCCTCTCCCTCAGGGAACAGAAGGTCGAGACCAGGGGTGTCCAAAGTCGGTCCTCCAGGGCCGGTGTCCCTGCATGTCTTAGATATTTCCCTCTTCCATCACACCTGGATGCCATTACATCGTTATCAGGCTTCTGCAGAGCTTGGTGATGAGCTGATCATTAATGGAACCAGGTGTGATGGAAGAGGGAAACATCTAAAACATGCAGGACACCGGCCCTCGAGGACCGGAGTTGGACACCTCTGGTCTAGACATAACTGTTCGATTTACTGCACAAATACAGAACTATATTCTATTAGTTTTCAGGTTAAAGTTAGTTATGTTCCTCTTTGCTTATTGCAGTGTTGTTTACTCTTGCCTTATACTTGTGTGTTTTTCTCTCCTGCAGAGATGCGAATAACCTGGATGTGTCAAACTGCACTCTGGAGAAAAAGAAAGCTCTGTTCGACATTGCCCTAAAAGCATTTAATTCCAACAGCCGTGCAGCTGACCCAGTTTCCACCTTCCAGCTCTTGAGCACTTACATAGGTATGCTAACACTCTCACTATCACTACATGGAGAAAGCCTCTGAACACAAACTGAAAGACCATAACTGAAGTCTTGTATTCCTCTCTTGGCCTGCAGGGGGAGCTTCAGAACAGTATGTCAAGAGCTTGGTGAATGCTTCTGTGAACATGGACATGGGAACCTTCACCAGTCTGGATGAAAACATTGTACTGGTCAGTACTGTGATAGTGTGTGTAAACCATAAGAAGTCGTCTGATGGGAACTGTTTGAACTGGTTTTTTTCTGATCTGTCTGACAGTTGTTTCAATAAATAACAACTTCTCCAAAACCAATAACATAGGCAGTGGAGTTCCCCAGGGATCAGTTTTAGGGCTGCTTCATTTCAGTCCACATATGTTACCCTAGGACCACTTGATTCCCTTTTAAAATGTATTCTACCTATTAATAATTATACTATACATTTTTACAGCTCAACAAACATAACACTAACATTTTCAGACAGAGAAACTGATCACAAAATTGAATTATCTTGGATTTACCTCTGGCAAAAACCTTGATGTGTGGCTTCAACCCTTGGTTGCACTGAACAGGTAACACATGTGGAGCAGATTAGGAAATAGTACACTTCTAATTTCTATATTTACAGTTTTTACTTGACCCATTGACACAGAAATGGGTCATGAACTGTCTATATTTTTGTTAAACAACTGATATACAGACAATTAGTTTTTACTTATGTTTAAAGCTTTCATAGATGTTCAGTGTATGAATTAAGCTCTGGAAAAAGCCTATTAGGTAATCCAAAATGCAAGAACAGAATCTTCAATCAAGTGTTTTAGTGTGTAGTTGTTAGTTTAGCTGTTGTCAGAGAAATTAAGAACAGCTGGAAGTGGCATCTTTAATGTAAAATTAAAGAAGTTTTTATTGATTTAGGCCTGATTTCATTCAATATTATTGTTTTTTATGGTTTGTTGATTCTACTTAGCATATTGATTTTCTTTAATATATTCATTTATGTTATTGTTTTTGTGTTTTATTGCATTTTGACATTTGTTTGATATCTATGAATCTATTTTATATGATATATTCTTTTTAATGGTATGTAGTTATTATTTCAATCTAATTTATCTCCTTCTGTTACGTTTGTTTTTTTGTCTTACTTGTTGCTCATCAGTCTTTTGTAAACTGCACTAATCTGTATGAGAGATGCTACACAAATGTAGTTTGACTACTCAGTTCAATCATTTGTATTTCAGCTACACTGTCTGATTACACCATCTGACATCTGAATGAAATGTTTCTGCTCTTTTTCTCTCTAGAACCTGACTGTTGATGAAGTTAGAGGTCTTCTTGGCACCAACACGCCGGAGTTGAAGTCCTATGAAAATCAGACCCTGGTACGGAGCTGGATTTCGAGGCAATCACAGGATAACTTGGACAAATTGGGAGTGGGTCTCACCGGAGGAACAGTTTCACCCACAGCCTCCACCAACTCCACAGTGACCTCCAACCCCACAGTGACCTCCAACCCCACAGTGACGTCCAACTCCACAGTGACCTCCAACTCCACAGTGACCTCCAACGCCACAGTCACCGTGACACCCAGCCCTGCTGCCACCTCCAACACAAATGCTACTGCTGCCCCTGTGGCTCCAACTACTGCTACTATAATTACCACTGCCAAACCGCCTTCAGCAACTACTACAGGATCTACTACCACCACAGGTAAGTGTTGTCAATGCAAAACGGAATAGTTGAAGACTTAATCATCAAATACCCAACCTTGAGAGGTCCTTCCAATTTTATGACTGAGTCATAATAATAATAATAATAATAATAATAATAATAATAATAATAATAATAATAATAAATGGAAAACACCTGTATATCAAAATAGGTGTAAGATTAAGTAAATAAAATAAATAGAACATCAAAAAATTTTAATTATATTATCACAATACAAAAATTCAATCATAAAAATGACATATTGTATTTGTTATAGATTTGCTGGTAACAACTGTCATTTGTAAAAAAAAAAAAAAAAAGCAAAACATTCATTTCTTAAGGAGGACACACTTTATGTCATTTATTAAATATTTCTCTTCCATTGTACGATAGAGTTTTACTTAATAAATAAAAAAAGTATTGAAGACCCTCTCATGTTAAACAAGATAAAGGTTAGCGTAAATTTTTTTAGCTTAATTAGCTTCTAAGCTAAAGCTAAGAAAAATTTTCTGTAGTAGTTGTCATTTATTAAATATTTGACTTTATAAGAATGGCACATTCAGTTTTTTTTTTGCAAATAAATGAGGAAGATGTATTTAAAATCACCTTAGAGGACGATAATATTATGATAAATGGTGATAAATCACTTAGAATAGGTTAAATGGAGGAAAATGTCAGCTGGAAGTTGCCACAAAAATAGTCCTAGATCCTTAAGGATTAAAATGTGGGATTTGGGCAATTCTGGAACTTGTTGCACTCACATCAGCTTATATTTAAAATGTGATAAATCAGTGCAAATTAGGAAGGATATGTTTAATGTGAGTTTGTGTTCTTCCAGGTAATGGTCCTCGTCTCCGGCCAGACCTTGGTTTATCCGTCGTCGTTGTTTTTGTGCTCTTCGTTACCTCTCAGCTCATTTTTGAGTGAAAAAGGGGACTCTGCTTGATGCGACAGTTTATGATGATATAAAATTGTGTATTAATCACAGGTAGAGGCAAATAATGTAAAAATGACAATACTTAGATCACTATATATATATATATATATATATATGAGCATTTGCTAATGCTACATGTGCAATAACATTATGTCATCAGAGCCAAACATATTTTTGAAATGAAACTTTTGCATACATTGTTCGTTCTCATGTTCATTTATTTTTAGCACTTTCTCTTTTTATTTCAGTGGTTTTATTCTTACAAATGTTCAAATGAAGGTTTAACAGAAAACAAATGAAGGTGACAATCCATTTGTAACAAAACAGACAATGTATTTTGTAATACAGGATCTGTATCCGATACATAATAAATGCAGGTTATATATCTTTGCACTCAATATGAAAGTTCATCATTTACTTCCTTTTCATTTTTTTATGATCCACGGTTTGAGGGTAACATTATCTGTACTGTTTCACCTTAACAATAAATCTATTTAAAAAAAAAAAAAAGTTTAATTTGGTCTGAGCTGACAGTTTTTCCAAGTCTAAAACCTAAAACTATACAGCAGGTAACAAAAGAATAAAAGAAAACACAAACTGGTTTATAGGTTAATAAGTAGCTACTCATTACTATCAGTGTGATTAGATTAGACAGTTTCTTGGATACTGAGTGTTTGGAAGATGAACATCCTCTAAGTTATAAACGTTTATAGACACCAAGAACAGTCTTGCAAGTTGGACAGGAGTGTTTGGCGTCTTTCAGTCGATCCACACAAAAGGGGATGAGACAGCAGCCGAAAACAAAGCTGGAGAGAACACACACTAATGTCACACACTCTGACACAACCCATCTGCTCACAGACTGTTTTAAGAACATCACAACATCTATATTTATGACAAACACAAGGAAAATATCTATTGACTTGACTCTCTGTGTTTCCTTTGGTGTCAACAATAATCAAAATCATTAAAGTACAGTAAACACAAAAAAAGTGGAAAATCTTCACAGGAAACAATAATATTGATGTTATGATTTGACATTTTTTTCACATTAATTAGAAAGATTAAGTTTGATTAATAATATTAATTGTATTTTGTTCAGTCATACAGAGAAATGAAACCAAACAGCAACTTCCATTGTTGTTCAGTAAAATGGACAAAAGCCAAAATGTGGAAAGAGAGAAAAACAAGTAAAAAGAAATATTAAACACGAATTAAAAAGTGTGGTACAAAAATTGACGCTTGTCTCAATTTAACAATTAAATCTGAGTCAAAACAGTAACACAGGAATGTAAAGCAGCAGCAGCAGCGCCCTCTGCTGGTGGTGAACAGAAGCGTAAAAGCTCACGTCACTTAAGAAGGAAACGGACACTAATGATGATGATCTTACAGAGAAATGAAGAACAAACCGTTGCTTCTAAAAATTCATGACATTGCACACATTTTAACACAAATGTGTGTAAAATATGGACATGTCTACGCGTTGGCTCCTATTCTCTTATTTAACTGTACATTTTACATCTTGTTTTTTTTGTCACCTTTAAAAAAAGGATAATATAAAAATGTAAAGCTTCTTTAAATTTGCAGAGAAATTAATGACAAATAAAAAATAAACAAAGTTTATTGTTACAGGTGAAGATACATTTACACATTTACCTTTGTTAAAATCAGCTATTTTTATTAAATAAATCTAAATGTGAAATGAAGATGAAGAAGTCTGAAGCAGTCAAAGTGTTTGATCATTTCATCAGTTTTTTGTTCCTTCGAGAATAAAACAAACACACTAAGTTCAGGTGTGAGTGTATCATTGAATGTATAGTATAGTAATAGTGTGTTACTGTCAGTTGTTTACGGCCGTACCGGCCTGAACACACCCCATCTCATCTGAACTCTGACAGTACACAGGGTTGGGCCGGGTCAGTATTCGGATTGGAGCCCACCTGGGAACACCAGGTGATGTCAGCGTTGACACCTCTGTTTGCCACCAGCGTATGTTTTCCTGTGTGTTATTCTGTAGATGTTGTATTTTCTGTAAATATTTGCAGATATTTGAATCCTTTTATGCTGCTGTTCTCCTGTTGGGTGGATGATGACACCCACCTCTCCCCTGTCCATAAATGTCAGGGTGGACTTTCTTACCCACAGAAGAAGAGGCCTCCACAGAACAGGTATGTGAGCAGACCAGAGGTGTAGTCCACTTTGGACAGAACCGTCTGATGACATTTAGGACATAAGACCTGGACTGGACCGACCCCTAAAGGACCCACGGACACTAGACAGAATGAGGAAGAACAAAAAACACAAGTGAATGACATTCTTTAAATCACATGTGTGTGGGTCATGTGACAAACACTGGGCTTCACAACAGAACAAATGTACCTGTGTCCTACACATTCTCTTATTTGGTTAGTGTCCATAGATTTATAGTGAATCCATAGATTTGTGCGATTCACTAATGTTTTCTTACTCCAGGTAAAATCAAATGTTCCGAGTGGTCGAGTGAACTGTGACCAGTCTAATTCAGATTATTTTATGTTTTAGAGGAATTTCTACGACTGATTATTACATTTGTAGTTGAAAAATATTTTATTCGTCAATTGAACGAACTGGAGCATCTGATTGACTGGACACCTAAAAAATAAAAAACTAAATAAATAATTCAACTACAGGACATCACTAAAGGCACAGAAATATATAGTTTTCAGATTTGTTTTTGTCATGATAGCCCTAAAAAAAAGGGGGGGGTGGGGGGTGGAATATGTCCTTTTAGATTTTCTTGGAAAGGAAAAAAAATGGTGGCCATTCATCTTCAGTAAAAAAAAAATATATAGATTTTTTTAAAATTCTGATCATAATATCCAGTCAAACAGTTTTCATTCAGACCCTGATGAAGGCGTCGTCCATACACGTTGGTCTCTTTGTCTGTCTATAGCAGGGGTCCTCAACACGGTGCCCGTGGCACCAGGTCGCCCGAAGGCACCACGTGAGTCGCCCGCAGGCGTGTTCTAAAAATCGAACTAGTCCAGGTGTCCAT
>JAPQRQ010000001.1:24404881-24415047 GCA_037367365.1 Apogon talboti
AACTGGTAGCCCTTTGTATTACTCAGTACCCTTGAAGTAGCCCCCAGTTTCAAAAAGGTTGGTGACCCCTGGTCTATAGTCTACGCTCATAAATCAATACATTATTTTCACTGTAAGGTGAAGTACTGTAGTTTTTCCTCTGCAAAAGAATCTGACAGGACTTACTGGATCCACTTTTTAATTATTTTTTTTTTGACTTGTAAAACCATAGCATACATATTAGATATTATATTTATATCTGCTCTCTGTAACGTGCATCCCCCTGACATTCACAGTGTCACATATGTTTCCACTGCTGTATTTGTTCTGTTCCTGTAACATGTTTTCTGTATTTGATTTGATTTTAAAGTATTTCGACTCCGCTGCTGCTAAAATTCTTCTTCTTCTTGCTGCTCTTTTTTTAGTTCATTTATGAAATTGCTAACCCAAAGTCAGCTGTTTGCACATGACACAACACCTGCCCTTTTATGGTGGTTAATGAGTGCTGCATATGCTAATTGGCCACGCCCATCCAATTTACACTCAGGTGAGACTGAACATTCAACACACCTGTGTCAGAGCAGATCTGGATGGTAAGAAGTGTCTTTCGCTTAATGAAAAAAATAATTGAAAATATAATATAAATTTAAGAGAATGTTGCTGCATGAGGCCCAGTGACATGTAACAGTTTAGATACTCACCAACTGAAACCTGTGCGTTTTCCATTGTTCCTGGACAGTAACAGAATCACATATCAGTAGATGTACAAATAGATAAAAAAGAAGGTTTTATGTAGAAAAGACAGAAAATAGTGTTATGATAATCTGTTTTCAAAGTGTCTGTAGTTTTTACACAAATATCTGTAGTTTTTACACAAATATTTGTACTTTTTACACATTTTCAGGAAGTAAACATGCATTTAAAGGGAATCATTGATTATTTTTTTTATTTTGGCTATTTATTCTAACATAATTGATGGCAATCTGCATGGATGGAACAATAACATAAGAAGTAAAAGAAAAAAATAATGTAAAAGATGTAACAGGTTGAAAATAAACAATGTAATTTGATGAGAATGATGTCGAAAAGATGCAGCACGTAAAAAAAAAAGACAAAATCAGTTTAAGAGACAAAGAGATGCAAGAATGTGTTTTTTTAAAATATTACTTATTTTGCTTTCTTTTCTTGTGCTGATGGAAGCTGAATTATCTCGCTGGAATAAATCCATTTAAGTTAATTTATATCTGTATCTGTGAAAATAAAACAATATAAATCTAAATTCTGACATGGAGTAAATACAGAACCAGACGTATTTAAATACAATATAAAACAGAGAAAAAATACATGGAATGAACCAATCCTGTGCATCCACATACTGACCGACCAATAGAGTAACTGCAAAGATGAATTAGTGGTATGTGATCAATTAAATTACCATATTTGCAGAGAAAAAAGAGGAATATTCAATTAGACGACAACTTACAATAGTGGGTGGGGCTTTAGTTTCTAATCTGTCATCTACTTTAAGACCCACATTTATATGTGTAAAAGTACATATCGTCACCTTCCTAGAATATCTGTCCAAAGAAACACACAAAAAAGTCATTTGTGTCAAAAAAAAAAGACATTGGCAATTATTTTAAGGTGACGATATGAAAGAGCAAAGGGATTTTACTTAGAAAAATAATATTAAAAACCAAAACAAATAAAAAGAATCAGCTGGTGTTTAAAAGAACCAACAGTGCACTGCAGAATGTGACAGACAATAAAGTAGGCAGCAGTTCCATAAAAGACAATAAAACAAAAACGAAAACATAAAAGAATAATTACAATCTTAAAATATTGCCCATGATGCAGAGTGTAAAACTAGTCTCCTCTAACGGATGACACACACAACTACAGAAACATACAAACAAAAACACCCCTGTTCATTCTCCTGGACATAAATGTTATGAAACCGCAGATCCATCCCAGTTCCATTTAATTATGTATTGTCATTATAAAAAACAATGAGTCAATATTCAAGTATCATCCTATTGGTTTAGTAATTGTAAGTTGTCATCCTAATATGGCATAAGCCCCGCCCCTTTTCTCTTTGTAAATATGGCGCTGTGTTTGGTCAGGAGCCACTAACTCATAAACCCATGTTTGCCGTCACCCTATTGGTCGGTCAGTGTGTGGAGCTACAGGATTGGTTTCTTCTCTATCTGGTTCTGTATTTCCTGATGACCCTGATGAAGACCACCAGCTGAAACACACTGATCTACACCTAGAAGGAAATAAAGCTCTTCTACATCATAAGTGCTGCTGGAGTTCTCGACCTACAGACGAAAACGATGTGAAAGTTGTATCACGGTGAAAATGACGTAAAACACAGGAAGGAAAAAATGCAACACATAATCAAAAATCAGCTGAAGAAATGCAATAATATATATTTTTAAAATTTATTTTGCTTCTGTTTTTTGTGAACTGGTAACTGAATTTAAAGCCCAGGGTATGTCCAAATAAGTTAATATACATCTGTATCTGGAAGGTGAAACCAGTGTAAAAGGTCTAATGAGATGAAAATATAGGGAACGTAATGGAAGAATCCAAACCAGATCAAAATGGTGTAAAAGACAAAGATGCAACACGTAAGAATGAGACGGAACAAGACAACAATGACGTGAAAACAATGTAAAAGATGGAACAGACATGAACTGTGTGTCCAGGTCATACGAAGCAGCACCACAAAAAACACAAGACGTAAAATCACAAAACAAAAGAAACTGAAAGACATTTAACAAACTAAAACAGACGGGAAGGCAGCGTCATATCCCACTTCTATTGTTGACATTGAAACTTTCCTTTTTTTTTACTTTGAGTCATAATGTTTGATGGTTTTTATATTATATTCACATAAAATGAGGCCTACACTGTACTTTTTCTGTTTTACACCAGGAAAAGAAACCAAAGCAGTGTCTGTACTGAGAAAGGACTGTGTGGACTTCTGTCACCTCTGAAAAAGATCAGTTGCATGTAGGTGTAGCTCTATTGGAAAGAAAGAAAGAAGGAAAGAAAGATAGAAAGAAGGAAAGAAAGAAAGAAAGATAGATAGAAAGAAAGAAAGAGGGAAAGAAAGAAAGAAAGATAGATATAAAGAAAGAAAGAAAGAAACCCTCGCTCCAGTTTGAGAAACACAGAATTAGTTAAACAAGTTAAAGGTAGAATACTTACAGTCGTAGAGGACGGACGGACGGACGGATCCGACTGTGTTCACAGTGGGTTCTCAGTCTTCTGTCCTTGCCAACCTTGTTTACTTCCCCAGAAGTCATAAGGTTTGTGGAATTCTGTGCCTACTCGACTGACCCAACCCTGAACCGAACCCAGAGGACCAGTCGACCGCTGACAACACACTCCTTTATCAACGTCATGCAACACGTTTCCATCAGGCTCATATGTACAGCAGTGGATTCAGCTGGAGTTTTTCAAAGCGCTGTGATGAAATGAACGAGTGTCTGTCGTTTCTTACTAATGCCTGTCTTGTCTGTAAGACAAATGTGATTGTGTCTTAAACCCTCTAGGGTCATTCAGGACAATGTCCAAAAGACTACTGCAAGTTTTTTTTATATATATATACTGTATACACAGCTCTGGAAGAAATTAAGAGACCACTGCAAATTATGAGTTTCTCTGATTTTACTATTTATAGGTATGTGTTTGAGTAAAATGAACATTTTTGTTTTATTCAGCTCTGCTCAGTCACAAAGTTTTGGAGTCAGCATAATCACAATTATGTATCACATGTGAAAATAGAATAAATATCATTAATTGATACAACAAATTAATTTAAAAACACGGGAGTCATTCCAGTCCTTAAAGAGTAAAGAAAGTAAACGCACTAAAACACATAAATAGTAAAAACATGGGGAGTTTAAAACCTTAGACAAGGTTGAATAACAGAAAGGGGACTTAAGGCCCATTTTAAAGCTGTGTACCATACTTTACAGTTTCCTTGTTGTATTTTAATAAAGAGACTGAGAAATAGATATTATGCTCATTACAACTGTGTAAAAACAACAAAGATAAAGGAATAATAATAATAATAATAATAATAATAATAATAATAATAATTTAAAAGAAATAATCAAAGCAGGAAGAAAAACAGGGAAAAACTGTGGTTTACTAGAAAACATAAGGATCGAATGGAAGTTGCAGTGAATTGTCAAGTGAACTGAAGAAACGTCCATTCAGACTAAATGAACAGCGCATGGTTCTTCTGCTCCAAATTAGATTTTACACTTAGCTCTTCAGCGCTCTCACACACTGTCCATCCAACATCTGTCTACATATCATAAGACTGAACTCAACATAGTGTGTATCAGAGGTGGCAAAAAGTTCACACATTCTTCACTCATACTCAAGAACAGTTAGGGTAAAGAAAAACAAAAAGAAGACAGAGTAGGAGTAATAATTCAACTTGTTACTGCATTTAAAGTGAACTCATAGTGTTTAAAGGCTGTTTCTGTAAAACACTGACTGAATGCCTTTGTAAAGTCATATAATAATTATAGAAATAGAACTAATCTACTGAGTTACACCGGGTTTCAGTCAAAACGTCCAGTGTTTCCTGTTAAAACTAAATGCTGTTTCCTGTTTAATCGGTCTAGTTTGTATTTTTGGGAGTTTTTCAGGATCAGGATAAACTTTATTGTCCCATACAGGACATTTGTTTTGGGACAACAGTACTACATGTCGCTGCATTCACATTCGGACACATACAATAACAAAACACACTCAGTCACACAGTTTTGGAGTCAGCATAATCACAATTATGTATCACATGTGATCTACATGTCACACCTTCCCCTCCAAGGTGAAAATAAATAGAATAAATATCATTAATTGATACAACAAATTAATTTAAAAAGACAGGAGTCATTCCAGTCCTTAAAGAGTGAAGAGTAAAAGCATTAAAACACATAAATAGTAAAAACATGGGGAGTTTTAAACCTTAGACAAGGTTGAATAAGAGAAAGGGAACTTAAGGCTCATTTTAAAGCTGTGTACCATACTTTACAGTTTCCTTGTTGTATTTTAATAAAGAGACTGAGAAATGGATACTATGCTCATTACAACTGTGTAAAAACAACACAGCTAAAGGAAGCCAAGACCTGAAATCTCCGCTAAGTAAAATGGAAAGAAAAAAAAGAAGGATATAAAACTGACCCACTAGGCCTCAAGCAGGAACATCTGTTTTCTTATCTCAACTTTTTCCTAGTTCAGCAAATGCTCCTAACTTCAGAAAACCAGCCCTTCCATGCAGAGCCTCTTTAACTGAAAATGGGGTTAATTGTTCATTTTTCAACCTTTGTTAGATTTAACCTCCTCAGACCCAGGAGCCCCACAGGTTTTTGAGTTTGGGCTTTTTTTAATTCAGTAATTGCTTATATTGGAAACATCATGATGCAACAGTTTTTCAGATGCATTTGTAAAAAATATTATGGAATGTCATTTGCGGTGGACAGTTTTTTTTGTTTGTTTGTTTTTTGTATAAAGCTGTGAATTTCTTGTCCTCATACGTGGACAGTGGGTCCTAGGAGGTCAAAGCACAATATAACAACAACAGACCAGACGATAAGATGAAAGAGTTTTAATCAGTAAAAACGGGTGCAATATTTCACATGTAAACAATTGCAGCATCTCATTCGCAATACCTGAAGAGCTAACATAGAAATGATCTTTTAGTGACTCAATTATTCCTGTAAAAATAGATCAGTTTAACAAAAGACACACGTATCCCCTTCAAAAACACAAAACTCTTACTAATTATTTCAAGTGCTCTTATGCTCAACTACAGATCAGCGAGCAGGTGCCACAAATCCGCCAATAAATAAGTCTCTTTCGCTGCATCCAAATTCTACGGCTAACCTCTACTCACGCACTTTTCCTGAAATGGTGTAATCGACTGAGAATCAGTGACCGGTTGAGGAGCGTGGTCTGAGGTGAGGCTGGGCTTTCAGAGCAGCAGATGAGTGCAACGTTTAGGGCTGGGGTCGAACGCGTCTCAGATCTGACCAATCAGCTTTCACCTTCAGTCAACCTGCCGGAAGCATCGGCACTGAGTCGGAAACCTCGGACGATTGGCACGTGACTGTATGGAGCTCATTTATTACAGTCAAAACTTAAGAACAAACAAAACCTGCAATTCATAAACTGTGGTTTGCAAATATCCTCCAGAGACCCGGCCAGTACGTTTTTTTTGTTTCACAGATTTATGAAAAAAAAAAAAATAAAAATCTGGAAAAACTTGCATTATGCCGTTTCCAATCGAGGCAATTATTGAATGTTTAACGTAAAAAAGCCCAAACTTTTACTTCCCCGGATCTCAGGAGGATATAAAACAAAATTAACAGTGACTGATTGTGTTTTTCAGTTACAAAACATACAGATCAAATGATGACATGTTTCTAATAGTTCATGATTTAGAAACGAGTGTGTATCTTTACAAAAGTACATAAAAACTTCAAAATCAAAGATAGAATAAAAATAAGACTTTTTCCTCCGTTCGTCCTGAGTAATTCACCTCCACACCGGCAGGGGGCGACACGTGCTCTGACACGTAACGTCCCCCTTGGAAAGGTGTGAAAATGAAAATTGGTTTCATAACCGTTGAGTCCACGTTATTGTACGTTTGTACAGGAGTTCCAAACAGACTATTTCTACTCCTTTTTTCTGTTTTATAGCGAGTTGTGTCCAGCACCAATGTGTGTAACTGCAGCAAATTTAGTCAGAAATCAGAAATTAAATTAAACCCTTTATATAACTCCCTTTATATAACTTTTTTTTTCGTCACAAAATACTCACAAATATCCATAAATACTGAAACAATGATGTCACAAATATACAAATCGGCATATCCCCTCATCTATGGGCTTATGCCATTCATTTTGTTAAAAAGAAAAACAAAACAAAACAAAACATGGAACGTAAATCTCAGCAGCTACGAAATTAACTCCAGAATAATTCATCAAATAAGATAAGTGGCTAAAAACAGCCCAAAATGTAACGATGCTGACATAATTTGGTCTTAATAATCTCCCTATAATAAATGTAAAGGTGGTGCATTATTTAACAGGTCTGATTTTGACTGAACTCAGCGCAGCAGTGGGGTGTTTGACCTGCCCCATAGCGCCACCTGCTGTTGGTGGAGGTGAATTACTTAAGACATTTATGAGAACACCATGAGCACAGACAGAGTAATGATTCCTCCAAAAGTGTGGTTTTTGTGTTTGTAAGATGATTTTTTTTCTTTTCTAGTTGTATTAAAAAATTTGAAGTGGATTTGTTTGATGAGTAAGTTTTCAATTTGCAAACCACAGTGAATCTATTCAATTAATGAATCACAGGTCGTGTTTTTTTTTTTTTAGATTTGACATAAACTTGGCCCCACAGAACTACTTCTTCTAACCCACGTCACCACAGAACTATGTCAGTGCCAGTTCACCTACCTATCCACATTCTTAAAGTGTTTCTCCTCTGACTTTGCAGCTGTCTTAGTTTAATTTGGGTTTTGCGTGCCTCCTTATTTCAGCTTCATCTTGTTCCGTTTCCCTTCTGTTCCACCGTGTTTCTCAGATCTAATCACAGCTTTTTTCCTCGTCCGTCCCGGTCGTCTCTGCACAGGCTGACCATCAGGAGGCCATGTGACTTCTTTTCTGTTCCGCAGCTCTTCTGTCCGTCTCGTCCTGGTCTTTTGCGTCTGTCCTGTCCTTCAGGGCCCTCAGCAGGACTCTGAGCAGTGTGTTTTCATTCAGCAGGCTCTCTGATGTGTCCGCCAGCTCCTGCAGTCGTCTCACCGCCTCCCCGAGCTGCCGGCTCTTCTCCCGGTGCTGCTCCTCCAGACTCCGCCTCTCTCTCTGCAGCTCGGCATTGTGGGCTTCCAGGCTGCGCGCGTCGAACGTCAGCCGGCGGTTGTCGCGCCACAGCTGCGCCAGCTGTTGGGAAAGATGCTCGCGGGCTCGATGCAGCACCTCGACCTCACGCTGCAGAGCCTGAAACTGTGCTCGCAGGAGGGCGCCGGGTCCCGAGCCGTTGGACTCGGGGGACGACGCTGGCCCGTCCGGGTGTTGAACAGAACCGGAGTGTTGAAGGATGAAGTGGAGGAGGTTGGGTAAGGTGATGGGCAGGGAGTCGGGAAACTTCACACTGAGATGTTTTCTTGAACGAAAGAACAAGAACAAGAGTGAAAACAACTGTAACATTTCAGCAAAATTCACTGTCCGGCCCAAAAAAAAAAAACACACATCATATCTGACTGCACCACCTTTGGTTCTGATGAAAGGACACATTCACTGTCACATCTGTTTTACCACATAATGCTTATGTAGTGTCACAATAAGGTTCAGAATATTTGTTCCATCCATAGTTGCAATCATTTTTGATTATTGATGATGGAGAACTGGACCACTGCATTAGGTCTTCGTCACATCCCATAATAGAGTCAACATCATCACAAAACATCTGAGGCACCATTATAATGTGCATCAGCTACATACGTAAGGTTAAGACGTTCCAAAGACATTTATAACAAAACCAAAACAGCTGTCCTGCAGAAGACTATACCTCCAGTAGAAACGGCAAACTTCACCAGAACCACAAAAGAAGACGGAGAAAACAACTCAACAGCGCTCTAATAATACTGATCAAAGCTGTGTGTTTGTGCTGCTGTCTCCTTCATCTTACCTGTATCTGGGAAAAAACAGAACGGAGGGAACGTGATCCACCATGAACTCCCACGGCAGATCATTACGTGCAACATTCACCCTGCACACAAGAAGCACAACGAATGGAGTTAGTTCTGCTCTCACATTTAAGTCGTCCCATTGGAAACATTAATTAAATATGCGCTGACGTCAGATCATTCTGCTTCACTAATGTCTGGCCTGTTTAATGTAGCGTGACCTTAATGTGCTAAAAGAAATGGATTTTTTTTTTCCTTTTCTGTCTGTGTGTATTTGTGTTGTCTTTGGTCCTGTTATTGTGAGTGGACGATATTGTCTTGTTTTGTAAGTGTGTAACTGTATTTTTGTAATTTAAAAATCAAAAATAAAATATAAAAAACCCCCCAAAAAAACCCAAGTCAAATTAAAGACTTTTTAAGACTTTTTTAAGACCATAATGAATACAATTTAAGACCCATTTCACATCCATACTGGCAAAAAAAGTACAATAGCGTCTTCAAAAATGTAAAAAATTTCAAAGCAAGACTGAAGTTTACGTATTTGTTTTAAATAAAAGTAGCATTGATACATTTTTAAGGCCTTTCAGAATCGTATTTAAGACATTTTATGATATTTAAAAAATTTTAGACATTTTAAGACCTTAAATTAAAATGACTGGATTTTAGCTGTTTTCAGACTTAAGACCCTGCGGACACCCTGCTTTATACACACCTGGCCACAGTGATGGTGCTGTTGCCCTGTAGTAATCTGGCCAGTTGGATGATGATGTGGTTGAGAACGGAGCAGAATCCACACCACTGAGTGTAGTAGAAGAGCAGCACGTCCTTCAGGAGACACATACAACAGATTCACATCATCTCCTGGGATCTGGGAACTCATTTCTAACCTTTACACAGAGACCGTTTTCACACACAACTAATACATCCATTTATCCCATAGATTTAAAGTGTTATTTGTGTTGGAGCTGGTCAGCCACAACCATTCTATTAGCAAATAAAACAACTTCAATCGAATCAGTATAAACAGCATTGTCTAAACATCAGTCACATGATGGGATGCAGAGCAGAGGCCGGGACCATGTGACATGTTTGTCCAGACATAAAAATCGCTGTTGTTGAAATACAAGGATGATGACAGGATGTGACAGGTGTATTCAGATTTCACCTAAACAGAATAAAGCTAAATGTAGAGAAAATGTATTTGAACCTTACAAAAAACCCCAAACAAAAACACTTGTAGGTCTTTATGGGTTAAGTGTAAATATAGTTCCCAGTTCAACCACACTGATTATATTATTGTTTGTACATTGTTTGAACCACATCAAATAGCTTTAAAGAACTGTAGAACAAAGTGTTGATAAAACTATTAATACTGCGCAAATATCACCACTTAACCCTACGTTAGTCACCTGGGGTGTTTCAACACCCCAACTTTTTTAAATTGCTCATAATTTCCAAATTAATA
>JAPQRQ010000001.1:24417606-24453122 GCA_037367365.1 Apogon talboti
TTAGCATTGGGGTGTGCATACACCCCACGTGACCATTCATGTTTGAATAGGCCACGTGACCAACCAAGGGTTAAGGATCTGTGTAAAACTGCTGCAGTGCTTGTGCTCTCATCACCTCCTCCGCTGCAGACAGAGGCTATAAAACAGTTCCACAAGTTTATTTCCAAACCCTGGATATCCTCACGAGTTGTAATCCCAATGCAGGCCAGGTTCACCAGAATAAACACACAAATCGACCTCAAAACCTCGATACTGAATTGATATATCAGGATGGTGGATACCAGTCATCTGAGGAATAGGGTTGTGAAACCAGAGTGTTGCGTCACCTTTTGGACGTCCATGACTGTGGACAGGAAGGAGGAGGTGGTCAGCTCTGCAACGAGTGGCCGTGGAGCGGACGGACGGCGTCCCTCGTCCTGTCCCTTCCTGTCCTCCTCTCCAACCAGGTGTCTCTGCAGGAGGCTGTACGGAGCGCTGAAGTTCCTGATGAACGCCTCTACAACATACAGAAGACAACAGTCCTCTAGTTTAGACACAAGCGGAGGCAGCCTCTTCAGAGCTTTGACACCAACCAGTCCTACAGCCTCGTCCAGGTCACGGTCATTTCACTGACACGCATCCACAAACCAAAGCCCCATCAGCCGGTCTCCCTATTTATTTATGTATTTATTTATTTACTTCCTTACTTATTTATTTATTTGACAGGGACAATGCAGTCAGACATAGTTACAAAATTGCAGCTGATGTGATGCATATAAGTTTATAGCTAGTGTTAATTTACAACTCCTATATGTATAATATGCAAAATTCTCTCACACAGACTGTACATTTTAACCTGTAGATAAGCAGGGTGCATTTTCATAAAAACTGTAGATTTTTAGAGTGATATCCTTGAGTTACTTTGGTTTACGTCACACAATAAGCACATCTGAAAGGTGATTAATAAACTGATTAAGAGAGCTTTATAGGAACTGGAAGGAGAAATGTGTGAAAAATCATGAAGGGAAGTGAACTAGAAACCATCTTGGTAAAGTCAGGCTGTTTTCTTACCCAGAGACTCTGTGAGCGTCGCTGCAGGGCTGCGGTGGAGAACGTAATGAACCTCGTCCTTCAGGTTCACGATAGCTGCGAACGAGCCGTCTCCTTTCCCAGCAGCCTCCTGGTGAGGGGCGGCACTGGTGTTGGCTGATGCGCCGAGCCTGACTGCCAGAGGCCAGTTCAGAGCGACGTCGAGCACGTAAAACCTGAGCGTCCTGTTGGTCCGACAGCGGAGCCCTGTGAACCCGTCTCCGTCCTGCTGAGGAGGAGGAGATCCGGACGTAGAAGGCAAAAGGGGGACTTCGTCCTCGTCTAGCCCTTCTTTGGTTTGTGAAGACGATTCATTGAGTTGAGGTTCTACTTTTCTGCAGCAGGCACTGTAATGACTAAACGGGCTGTAGCTGTTCAGAAAGTTGCTACAACCCACTGAGGTTGCAGTTGGCGTGGACTCGGGGACAGGGAGGGGGTGGAGGCAGCAGTGCCGGAGATAAGACTCCGACAGCCCCCCCGTGTGGACCGAGGAGGGGAACGAGCAGCCACCGGGCCGCGGTGGGTTCAGACACACCTCACACACGGTTGTCCTGGACTGTGGGAGAAGAACCGAGTGGCAGCACAGTGAGTGGGAGGTGAAACTTCTGTCCACGCCCGAGTGGTTCTTATTGTTACAGGAATGATAACGCACAGCGACGTCTGCGACCTGGAAAACAAAACTAAAGTAAATAACACACACACAAATATCGGACACACATTGAGCCCGTTTACATGAACATAAAAATCCGATAACTGCGAGTAATTACATAATTGTAATCATCAGATCTGATGTGTTTATGCACTTCAGAAATGTGATAATGGAAAAACCCTGCTTTAGACGTTTCAGTCACAAAATAATTCAGATTAACCTGTATGCATGCATGCAGAGTACGGGGGAGAAATCCAGGTGTGTTAATCTGATTTCTCATAATCAGATTACTGCTGTTATTTGATTAAGCATATCAGATTATACCGTTTCTGTGATGACTGGAAATGGGATAATGATGGGAGTCGGAGTGCGGATGTAAACTGAGAATCAGTCTGAAAGGTTGATTTTGGGATTTCTGTGTCACCTGCTGTAAAACAGGACTGGGTTTGGCGCCGAGTGGATTGTACGGCAGGAACAGCAGCAGTGCAGGACCCCTTGTCAGCTCCTGCTCCAGGAGGCGGGACTTTGTCCCTGGTGGCTGCAGCCATTGGAGGACGGTCTCGTGGTGTTCAAACACCCAGCTGCAGATGGCCTCTGATGTGAAGTTGCGTTGTTTTCGAGGGAAAACCTACAAGACAAAATATATAAGACATTGCACGGGCGTCATATGCTAAAAAAACATTATAAAGTTTATTCTGTGTTTAATGTGGTTTTACAGATGGTGTCCCATGTGAGGTCCATCATCTACCGACTAAGGCTGTGTTTGTAAGTTCTCATTTGTCCAAGTCATCGTTCATCATTAGAAGTTTTCAAAGTTCAGTTTTACTGGTTTTGTTCTTGAAAACGTCTCATGAAACACCTCAAAAATCGGTTTTTGTTTATGCTAAATGTCTAATAATTTAATCTAGCTTTTGCAGTATACTGTATTATTATACGTAAAACAAGACACTCCATCTAATTCTAGACAAATGTTTTGCAAAACACCACTTTGTTAATCAGTGTTACTGACATTTTCTTCAACCCCACAGCTGAAAACATCACTTACCAAGGAGGAGTTAAATCTCCGGTGGAGGTAAACGGTTCCATCCTCTATCACTGAAATGGCCTCTGCCACCTGTCTGTTGGTCACGACCCCGAAGCGTACGACGCCACGGAAATCTGCACCAGCAACACAGACACCTCTAACAACAGTGTCCTTGTCCAGACTGAGTTACGTACATTACTTGAATCTTGTATTGCCTTCTCTGTGCTTTCTTATCTCTACTCTGACCCACAGTACTTGGCTTAGTGACGTGCTCTGTGGAACTGGCGTCATGTTCTTACCTCGTTTCAGGGCCTGCAGGGCAGACGACAGATATGTGATGTACCCAGGAGGCTGAGGAGAAGAGTTGAACTGGAAGAACCCCACCACTCGAGGCTGGAGGACACAAAACACAGGCCACAGACACATTTGATCAAAGTTTAACCTTCACCGCTTGAAGGAAACAGCTGCAAATCATACATTGAGGAATAAATATTTTAAGTTAAAGTTACACTTCATGGTTGGAGCTTAAACTTAAGCTCCTAAAATCCTCTGTCCACGTATGAGGACAAGAAATTCACAGCTTTATACAAAAAAAATAAATAAATAAAACAACTGTCCACCGCAAATGACATTCCATAAAAATTTTTAAGAATGCATCTGAAAAAACTGTTGCGTCATGATGTTTCCAATATAAGCAATTATTTAATTAAAAAAAGCCAAAACTCAAAAACCTGTGGCTTTCCTGGGTCTGAGGAGGTTAAGCTTTGCAACATGGCTGAACCAACCAACCTTTGTCATTCTGATTCTGAGGTTTTAGCAGATTAAAGATATCCTCCATTGGGAACATGTGCTGACATCACAGCACTAAGCCAGTGTATTCTGCATTAGTAATAAAAATTTGCAAATGTGATTAACAATGGTAAATTTGTTTACAACCAGGCTGAGCCACGCACAATTTACTGCAAAGGTGAGAACGGTAACATGGACATCAAGTTCCAGCAGAGGGAGACGTCTGCATCTGTTTACAACAAACGTTCATGTGTTTTTGGAGAAAACTACAAGAGGAGGTGAATTAGTCGGAAAGAAAAGTAAAGCTGCGTCACTGTGGCAACATTTCAGATCTGTATGATGACAGAGGTGGGGTGAAAAACACAGGAAGGGTGACCTACTTCTGCACATTTAGTGTTTACTGGCTGTTGCAAACCCCGGTCAGAGGCGCATTGGTGCCAGTGTGAGTGAGTCAGATGTGACACCTGGAGTTAGAATTCAGTATCAAGATCTGGTCTACGTCTACTATCACTCCTTCTCCTCCCTTGTGCGTCTCCACATCAGATCACCTCCTTCCATCTGGCTCTGTCTCCTTCCTCTTCTACCTTCATGTCCTCCTCCACATCCATAACTCTCCTCTTAGTATCCTGCCTGGTAGAGAACATCATCATCATCATCCTTCTACCAAAGTGTTCACTATCCCTCCTCTGTGCATGTCCAACCGTCTAAATCTGGACTCTCTAAACGTCCCTCTGATGTGTCCTTCATAATCCTGTCTCCAGCTCTGTCTCCTGTGTATCATGGCAAAACTCAGGTATGACAACAAATACAACAGATACAAACCTCAGAGTGTTTAATAATTCATTAAGTGGTTGAATACACTTTTAATTTTTAACTGAAAGCACATTTTTGGTTTTGGTTAAAATGTACCTAATTAACTGCTAAAGGGAATATTTCCCTCTTTAACATCACCACCTGCTGGTTTATACATGTCTTCTGTGCTTTCATACTGTGATATTCTGTATTATCTGAAGTTTAACACTAAAAATTTGACAAGTTTAACTGTTATCAATTTTGCTGCTTGTCATTGAGGGGGGACAGTGGGTCCTGAAGTGGGTCCTGAAGTGGGACCAGTTGAGAACCACTGCTCTTTCCTTCAACTCCTGCAGATGTTCTTTTGTCACACACCACTCCTGCAGCATCAAGATCTGGTCAGTCAGTCAGTCAGTCATCTTCTGAACCGGGGTCACGGGGTCGCCTATCCCTACCTATGTTCGCCAAACAGCCAATCACTCTCACATTCACACCTATGGGGAATTTTAGGTTGACCAATTAACCTATCAGTGCGTTTCTTAGGATGGTGGGAGGAGCCGGAGTAGACACGAGGAGAATCGAACCCAGGACTTTGTTGCTGTGAGGCGACAGTGTTCTCCACTGCACCACCGTGTCGCCCCTCAAGATCTGGTGTATGACTTCATGTTTTTACACTGACTGAACTCAACCAACAACAAACATACCTCATGATAAGACAGGAACTCCTCAAGCGTGGCTCTTGATGGGAGGTAAGTGAGTGGTGTGATGACTTTAAGGATAAAACTCTCCACATAAGGAGCCACAAATGGGCCTTTGTACTGTATGGGCCCAAACCTGCAGCACACACACACAAACAAGAACAAGGTTTATGAACAGGAAAGGAATTAGTTTGCCCACTCTGTCACAATCCAACATGTCCAAGAAATAGGACATTCACATCCGAGGGGGAAGAGCAGATGTTCAATAACTCAATTTATTACAAGGTGAGATGTATCAGAATGTATGAGCAAAGACCACATAATCAGATGAAATATAATGATGCCGTTAACAGTCCTCAAACCTGCAGTAGATACAGTGATTTCAAGGAATACAGGGAGCTAAACATTATCCTAAAGGATCGATCTACAGTGACTGATGATGCACGTCTCCTTAAAGGCAGTATTAAATGACAGCTGTCCTTACTGAATATTTTGGAAAGCATATACCACCCGTTCTTTGCCGTCGTATTTTCCTCAAATGCGTCTCAGAATATTTACAACTGCCATCACATGCAACTTGAATGGAAGGAGGTGTGTGTGTTACCTTCTGTAGAACAGGTGGATGATGGGATACTGATAGAGGCGGTTTTGTTTCCTGCACTTCCCCTGACTCCACCAGCAGTTGATGGCCACAAACTGCACCTGCGACAAATGAAAGCATGTAAAACAGCAGTCGAGTGTTTATGGCGCCTGCTCTGCTGTATTTGCTTTTCTGCTTCGTATGTCTCTGTAGATGTACGTTTTTATATTATTTATTTAGATGTCTGATTGACAGGGACGCTACATTTAAGCACTGTAACTGATGTAACGTATATAGGACTTATACACTGCCCCAGAGGAAAAAAAAAGTCACACATGTCATATTTGAGTGCACCACCTTTGGTTCTGATGACAGGACACATTCACTGTCACATCTGTTTTACCACATAATGCTTATGTAGTGTCACAATAAGGTTCAGAATATTTGTTCCATCCATAGTTGCATTAATTTTTGATTACTGATGATGGAGAATCAGACCGCTGTATCAAGTCTTCATCACATCCCATATTAGAGTCTGGACTTTATGGAGGTTAATCCATGTGTATAAATGATGTCTCATTGTCCCTGAACGATTCTGTCACAAACCTGATGGTCCTGATCAGTCCTGGCATGAGAGGACACTGACTGCATCAGTTATAGTTCAATAACCTGTTCCAGCTGAAACGTTCTGAACCACTGCAGTACTGACCCATGGAAGGAGCTCAACTATTTACTTAGGTGAATCCAGGCAGTTCCTTTTTTTTTGTCTAGGATGTTTATTTAGCTCTAACTGATGCAGTAAGTGTGCTCTCATGCGGTCCGATTCTCCATAATAAGTCATTTTAGAACTAACGACCATCAGACAAGGTCGTAAAATGACCCTGTACTGAACTCACAGTATGAATTAATGCAATCTGGTAGGAGATAGGTATAACAGGTATGAACATTCATGTATTCACAGTCAATCAAGCTGATTAATGGAAGTGTTTAATGATAGATGTGCCTTGTGGTTGAAAACATTTCAACTAGTTAATATTTTTATTTCCGGTGGTGAAATAAATAAGGGCCTTTAACTGAGACAGGCTGACCAACTGTTGTTTTGCATTTTGCTGGTTTACAGTCTCCACTAGCAGCTCCCCTTGTGGTGGATTCTTAACTGTTATATTTTAAGACAATCTGACTAAATATTTCTGGTACAAGACCATTCACACACTCTCAAAACTTCACCAATTGTACTTTTCCTGAATGCCATTTTATTGGCTTTCGATCCAATGTTCGTTTTATATAGTGATTCTATAGGGTTCAATGTGATCTGGATTGCCTGGTCACACAATGATGATAAAACGATGATGTAAAATCATGGCATGCACATGTAACACTACTCTGCAAACTACCTCCAGAGTGAAAGACTATAAAACTTCAACAAGTTTGAGTCACTAATAAATATAAAATCAGTCTAAATGTTGCTTGGCAATAGTTCCACAGATAGTCTTGAGTCAAAATGTGAAATAGTCAGAATTAATGATAGAATGGGCTTTACTCCAAAGGAATGTTTGTGTCAGAGCTACCAGATCTACTTCAAAACACTGTCTGCATATTATAATCCATTCACTTTACAGGTTCTTTACACTGGAATATCTAGAAATCTATTGAATGAATGGACATAAGCCATATGTGTAATAACATTTTATCAAATACATTGAAAACATCACCTAACCCTCGCTTTGGTCATTTGTTTCCAATTCATTTTACTGAAGTATGTAACATTTACCACATATAATCTCTGATGCAGATCATTTCTTAAAAAAAAAAAAATTGTAGATCAGTGATATTGATCCATTGGTGTGGATGGTTTTGGACACTTTCTTACTAAGTCTTAACTTGTTTTTCCTTTGTCCAGTAGGGTGTTGACCTCCTGGTATTTAAAGAATCCTGCAGTGGCGTGAACCCTCGTTTGTTTTGTACCTGTTTGGCGAGCTTCTTTGCGACGTGCTGCACCTCCTGCCGGGCAGCCATCGAATGGGCACACCATGGCGCATAGAAAAAAATGAGGGACACCTCTGCCACACTCCTGAGACGCTCCACCTGGAAGGACAAATGTGACTCTTAGTGTCCAAGATGAACACAACATGTTTTACAAAAGCCCTGCAGTTCACTAACAAACACAACCTGGTTTACAAATACAAAATACTATTAACCATCTGATGCATTTTGAGCGGCAAAAACAAAGAACAAAACATATCAGAAAAACGCATAAATATTTCAAATCATAATTTCTCAGAAATATAGTTTAGTTTTACAAATATAAAAGAATATCAAGTCAGCATCATCATTTTTTATAATTACTGTCTGAAAATAAATAAATACTTAAAATGGCTGCATTGTTCAACTTGAACTTTACATGATTCCAGTGTTGTCATCAAAAACAGAGGAAAGATTCTGTCAAAATTCATTTACATGAGTTCATTTACAGCATCAATGTTTTACAGTGTTGCGGTTTAGATTTTTAAACTAATTTTAGTAGGTTATGCACGACTGTCAATCAGTAAAAACAAGAAAAACAAACAAAAAAACAAAACCCTGAAGGTAGGAGAAAATAGGAACATGTTGATCAGATGCAAATCCATCTATAAACCAGTGTCAAGTATAGTTAAACAAAGGACATGTAAATGATGACAGAACGCAGATGCCTACATGATGCCCCGATGCTCAGTTTGAACAGTCCCAACATGACAGTGTGACAGCAAAACTATCCAGACCTAATGAACACAATTTAATGAAACCTGAGACACGCAGGTGTAACAGCATCCTGGAATACCACCATGAATCCATTACATATTGCTGCATATGTAGATACGGTTACAGTACATACAAAGGCACCGTCCAGTGTCAGTTACATTGTTTTTACATGTTTGTAATAAACAAAAATATCCATTTCTCAGTCTTTTTATTACAATACAACAAGAAAATATTGTGCACAGTATTAAACGCATAAAAAATCTGAACCAAATGGCCTCTACAGGCAAAAGTGAGTATTACGTGAGAGTGTGATCTTATATTGTCTGCTCAGAGAAGTTCAAGACATGTTAAGGTAAAAGGTCAGGTCATATGCTGGACACTTAGGTCTTTTATTTCTTATACACTGAAGCTGATGCATACGTACATTATGTCATTATAATTTTGCTAAAACAACAAACCTTCTGGCGGCCTAAGGCTTTTTGCACAGTCGTACATGTCTGATTCATTACAATATGTTTCCAGTAGATATCAGTGTCTGTGAGTCTCACCTGGTCTAGCTGACCCAGGTAGAGGTCCACGACTGGGGCGTCCGTGGAGAAGAAGCGAACCGGAGGACGAGCTGGTGCCACCACATTCTTTGCACGGCTGCGGAGAGAACGGAGGTCAATGTGCTTCAGGAACCATAAACAAACTGGCATCCACGTACTGTGATATAAGATGACATCATCATATGAGCAGCGTCTTTCATGTAATCTCATTGTGAAGACGCAACTCTTCCTCCTCTGGGGATGGTGTCACAGAAACAGGAGGTATCCAAGATCATTTGTCTACAATTTGGTTTAAGTTTCTTTCACCGTCACAGCTCGGTGGGTGCAACAGCAGATGAGTGTCGTTTCCTCCTGAGTTATGGTTGTATAAAGTACACGTCCTTCAGAAAACCAGGTGGTTTCTTCACTTGGAGCCAAAACTAAACCTGTAAACGCTAAAGAAATAGTAATTTGACATTTATCATGAAAACTGTTGACTGAAATAAACATTTTATCACAGCACTTCATGCCCTTGTTGCTCCTTACTTATACACTTTAGTATAAAAAACAGAACTACAAAACAGACACAGGGACAAACTATATCATGTGATTCCATTGAACTGGAAGCAAACATTGATATCTGGATGAAAACATGTGCATACTCACATACTGTCATACTATCCCTTGATATGTGTTTTATCAAGGGACATAACTTTTAGCGACAAACGATTGCAACCCATTTCACAAACGGTCTCACACAGAGCTTTACAACCTCAGCTTATACACTATGGCATGTGTATAGAATCTTTGACTTCATTTTTGTCATGTTGTGTCTTTTACAAATTTAAAACCATTTTAATAACTGTCTAGAGGCTTTAACTTTTACTCCAGACCAAAACAATAATCACCAATATTGACTGATATGAATAATTGTATGATGATGATATTTATTATGGTAACATTTCCATAACAAGCAGTAAAGTAAAAACAGTACATTTATTTGCCAAACCAAATTAAATCTCTCGCGACCTACTATCCAGACTTCGTTAATGGATATTTTCAACAGACTCTGACGTCAAATGTGAATTAGCAGAGTTACTATTGAACAGATGCACACATGAAATATACTTTATGTGTTAAAGAGGCACTAAGATGATGCTTTTCTTGCAAATTAAAGTGTAATCAAGTGACAGTTACTCTTTGATTCACATTCATTTTGTAATTGTGCTGTTCATTATGTTTTAAATGCACAACAATGTATAAAACAATGCTTACAATGATATTCTTACATTGAAGCGGTAACAGATGAACACTATGGGAAAGCACAGACTGATGGGTATAAACGGTTTACAGTAGTACTTAATCCTCTTGTCGAGCACACGTCAGTTTCTTATGATAAGATGCAAAACATAAGATAGACCCAGACTAGTCCTCTTTTGGTTATGGTTATTGGTATCTGGTTAATTTGTGATCTAATGCTACACAGCTTCCATCAAACATATGTTCAGATCCGATGTTCACAGAGCCCGGGTTCAGCTCAAACAAGTGCAGACCTCCTGGAGCCGGTCTGTTTAGGTCTTGTTTACTGTTACCTGCATGTGAACTTGACAGCCAGTATGAGCAGGACGCCGAGCACGATAGCCCCGCAGAGGAGATCGGGTCTCCGGGCCATCAGAAACAGCACCTGCCGGAGAGACTGCCGCGCCCGGCGCAGCATTACAGGCTGTCGTCGGCTCTCCGTCCCATTTATACGCCCCGGCTGCTGCTCCTACGCCACCATTTACTCAACAGGGGTGGGGAGGAACACTGGTTCGACGGGAGACACAGCTAGCCTGGATTGGACATCGGTGCCGCTGGTGTGGAAGCCGTTCCAACACGGTCAGACCAACCTTTCTTCCCCACGTAGACTTTTCACTTCCGCAACAATGACGTCGGGGAGAGTCTGTAAAGTACCGGTAACGGTTTAAAACGTAAGTATATTTTAAGACTGTAATAAAAACCGGGAGGAAAACATGATCAACAGTAATCCATGTGTATGCCATAAATCAGTAAACTGCTATGGATAGTTATCATAAGGTTATTATTCCTTAAATTAGGTGTTTCTACTCAGTTTTATTGTTATACTAGTTTTCTACGTACAGCTCTTTTGAGACTATCCCTAAGTGTCACCAACCGTTGCCATGACGATTGTTGAACGCCAGATGGCGGCATTTTTAATTAGGGTTTGATGCCGCCATTTTTGTCTATTATTATTATTATTATTATTATTATTATTATTATCATTACTATCATTATTATTATTTTTATTATTATCATTATTGCAAAACCATTTCAAATGTAAATGTTTTATTAATGCGATCATCAATAACATTGTTTTATAACTGTCTTCCTTTCCAGGCCTCTCCTCAAAACATTGGTACTAGTTTCATTCATTCATTCAAGCACATATAGAATGTTTTAATTCAGTTTGCTCCATAGAGGCCGAAATGTCCAAACACATTATTTGAGGAAGATTTTTTCGATTTTAAGCCTTTTCAAATGACTTTTAAAAGAAAGAAAACAGAGTGGAATTGCAGAGTTCACCAATGGACATATCAAATAAATAAAAGGTTCTGATTCTGCAAATAATATGTTTGCAGGTCGCAAGTTTTATTTTTCAGTTCAACTGAGATTTATTCTTTCATATTTATATTCCTAGTTTAATTTTCAGTTTAAGTTTTGATTATTTTGAAAGAACTCTTATTCCATTAGACCTAATTCTTCATAAGGAAAGAAAGACAGGGATGACAATTTGGCTAAAAATCTGTAAAAAACACTTTTTTTATATATATAAATCTAATCCCATATGGGTCTTTCTACAGGCCACATGCTAACATTGAGCAAATAAAGCAAATCATGAAAAAAAAAAAAGTAACACGGCATCATTATCTAAAAATCTTTATTTCTTCCTTTGTCATTTAAGAACAATGAAGATCTGCAGAACAAAGTCACAGTGTAAAACTTTTAAGTGCAAATGAAAATGTAAAAATAAAACATCTTTGATTAGTTCTACCCGCCCATTATATATGGACAATGTTTACTGCAAGCAAAATATAAAAAATGTGCAATACAATATTTCTCAGCAGAATAGGCAACTAAAATCTTTTTTTAATTTTTCTTAAAATCAGGAAAATTAGAAAAGATAAGTATCAGTATTTCAAAAAATGTTAAGAACATGTTATTAAGTGCAACAGGTGTTATGGAAGAAACCCCTGCAACAAACTTCTGAAGAACATTTGTTCACTAAAATTGCATTTTGCTCTTCTGTGAATAAGCTGCAAAGCATGAGATTCCCATCAGGCTGCAGAAACACACACCTCAACACCCTTCAGACAAGTTTGAGGCACCAGTCGCAGGAAAAAACAAAGAATGCATCAGATGTACTGTCGAATAAAGATGTGTACTTTTATAATACTCCTTTTTAAAGAAACTGATACTTTAATTCAGCAGTTTTTCTTTTAACCCTCAAAGACCGCTCACTCCTCTGTATTTTTATTTAGTTTCTGTTTGTGTCTGTCATTGTACATGGTTACTATAGCGACTCCCGCCACTTTTATCAGTTAATCACACACTGTAGTAAACTGCATGTAAAAACAGACAGTGACAGCTCTTCAAAAATTAAGAAAAAAATATCTCCATCTCCTCCGAAACAAGTCCTGCAGCTTAACAAACAAAATCTTTTCACTATCAGGATGCTGTGAGAAAACGGTTGGGGAAAAAACGTTCCAAACTCAACTGAAACCAATGAAGTTTCAACCATGACCTCATGTTAAAGCGTGACCAGGTAATTTGGCTTCAGTGAGGGGCGGATTCGGCAACTTCAAATAGTGTTCATGAGTGTTTGTGGGATTTTCATGATCTTTGTTTATTCAAATAATAATATCAAGTAATAATATAATTAAGATTTTCCAGATTTTTTATATGTAAAATCTAAGTTAGCCGATTTAAAAAAAAAAAAAAAAAAAAAGAGATATAATATACCACAAATACTTGATTGGATTGGACTTGGTTCTTTATATGACCAGACTTAATGCAGGTTTGTTAAAAAAAACAAAACAAAGCTATACTGTTGGTTATGTTATGAAACCTTTGGGTAATACTTTGGTTGCATTTAGTTTTAATGCTGGGAAGAGCTGTTTTGATGTTAACCATATCCCAGAAATCCACGGTTGTCATAAAATCAACATTTAATAATAAAAAGTATCTGCATTGGCAAAACTAATTGGATCGGAAGCAAAAACATCCAGATGGGGACATCACTAGTTAAACGTCATTTTGGAATTATCGGTCTATGTCTTTGAGGGTTAACTGACTGTGGAAAACATTCCATACTTGGATGAGATTCAAACAGAACAGGGATGTAACTTCCCTCACCTTCATTAACAAAGTCTGTATGTATTAAAATCCTCACCATCACCAGATGCAGCAATGATAGTTCTGCACAGCCCTCATCCTTCAGGAAAAAACCCTTATGCGGCCGGGCTTCATCAACTCCAGTGTTTACAATGTGACCATCAGCATAACTGCGGTCTGGGCCGTCTAGGCAACATGGTAGCAAATGTGCGTGCAGTGAGCGACCACTGCAGTTAATCGTGTCAAACATAGTCGCTGCTGTTCAACATGTTGCTTTGTCTCTTCTGCAACAGCTATTGTTTCACGGGGACGAACGTCGGCAGAAAGACGAGACGGGAAAGCAGGAGAGCTCCACTTCCACCGTCAGGTAAACCAGTTTCACGAGTTCATCGCTGAAAATAAACACTTTTCCTCGTCAGCCACTGGAATTCCGGCCATTTTATTTGCTGGGAAAGACTTGGTGTTGAATGGACACTGGTTCCCAGGTGTCGTCACGGTGCTTGTGTTTCTGGGTGCATTAGCTGCTGCACCACCAGGTCTATATTTATGATGGGGCTGAAGTAGAGGGCCCAGTAGAACAGGCAGTTGCACACGAACTGAGGAATGAAAGGCCACAGGAGGGCAAAGGCGAACCCCTGAGATAACATCTTCCACAAGTGGTTCCATATCTTTCGTGGCAGTGTCCTGAGGAAAATGCAAAGTTAGTGCACATCTTTACCATTAACAAACACCGACTGACAAATACATTAATGTACAGTTACTGCTCTAGGTTTTGCATTTACATCTACCACTAAAGTAAACTGTCGTTGACATATGGCTCCTATGTTTCAATGCTAACGTTTGATATTTTGGATGAACCCCCAGCTCACGTCTGTTTCCTATATGTAGTAATTTCATGTGTGTGTCTGTTGTTTCTTGGGAGTGTATTTAGTTAAGAATACATAGTTTCTATGGTTACAGATGTTTCCTGTCCTAAAATCATCTATACTGACAATATCTATAAGCTGAAACAGGTTAAACCTAAAACCACAATGAGCTATGTTAAAATAATCCTTCAGTGTAAATGGCTGTTTTTGACCGTATGTGCGTTCCCCACCTGATCCTAGCTCTGGTCCACAGCCTCCACAGGGCACAGCCTTCCAGCACTGACAGAAGCATGGCGTTAACAATTATGAAGCGAGACGTCCAGTAGTGGACGGACAGCCAGTCCCAAGCAAACTCCGCAATCAGCTGGTACGGAAGCAGGGAGTACTTCACAAGGAACTCAGCCCACTGTCGCCAGCTGGGTTCCAACTGAGAAGCACAGGGAGAGAAGAGGAACATACGTAACAGATGTGTACGACAACACTCAGCATCAGATACTAATGTGGGACAGAGGAGCAAAAGCCCTTTACACCCTGAAGACCCAGTGCTACTTTTGTGGCAGTTCTCAAATTAATGTCTCTATAATTAGCCTTTCTTAAGTGATTTATCACGGTTTACTATAATATTATGCTCAATATTTTACATTTTTAAGTGAAAATGAGGTATTTTCCTATATTTAATGTACTGAGAGCATATAAATGTTCATTAAAGCTCAGATTTAAGTTGAGGGTTATTCTTTCAAAAACAGAGAAAACTGAAGAAAAAGGGACTTTTACAGTAAAATACATCATTCATTGAACATAAACCCAGTGTGTCCATCCACTGTCATTGATCCAACTCCATGGGTTTTACTGGTGAAACAATGTTGTAGAAGATGACAGTGTTTCCATGGTAACTACGGAGCCTCTGAACGTCCAAATGGGTCATATCTGATGACCATGAAAAGATGGCAAACGCTATTTTACAACAATTTACATGTAATGATAAGATTAGTGAATCAACAGGTATTAAACAGTTTAGATCAGGAGTTCATTTTGGTCACTGGCGGATGTTTGGGTCTTTATGGGTTAAACTCTGAGATACGTTTACTGTTACCAGGATGTTTAGTGTTCATTAAACAGCCCCTTTTCCACTGCAGGAACTTTCCTAGGACCTTCTAGGTAGTTCAAACTGCATTTCCATTAAAATTACCCAGGTGAAACTTGCCCTCAACCCTAAACTTTCCCTGAAAAAAGTTCCTAGTAGGGGGGTAGGACTTTTCAGATCCCTTGGAATTCCTGGGGGCGGGGCTGTAGGTTGAAGAACGCTGATTGGTGGAACACACTTGCAGCGTTCCACACTTACGTACACCCACTATAGCCAGCGTGCGTCTGCAAACGTGTGTCTTCGACTTCTACAAACTTCACTTCATTTGTGTTTTGATCATTTGGAAAATGGAGCTAAAGAAAAGCTACAGGAAGCAGACGGATGACTAAAGAGCGTATTCAGCAAATACGTTCAAAACAGTCTGGACTTTGTCAAACAAATTCAGCAGGACTTGGAGTCAGCGACTCAAAATGACTGAGCCTCATTTGAAAACATTTTCAGGAAGTTTGAGGTAAAAATGCAATGCACATAGATTATGAGGAATTCATTTACTCCGGTAAATACGTTCCTGTTTAATAAAAGCTCCAGGGAATCCGGTGGAAAAGGAGCTAATGTTACCTGTGTGTTAAGGAAGCTGCTCTCTGCTGATTGGTCAATATGGGTGATAGCGGGACAGCAGGTGTGGAGGAAGGGCAGGAAAGTTTCCGAGTAGTCGAATAAATATAAGTAGAAGAGCGTGAGGCGAGGGGAGCGCTTCAGTGCATACAGCAAGAACAGAGCCTTCCCTGCATTAGCAGCCTGACACAAAGACAGAAGGACAAGTAGACAGAAACAGAAGTCCATTTGATTTGGAGAAAAAACAATAAAAACATACATAAGCTAAAAAAAAAAAAAAAAAAAAATCTGATAAGACATATATAATGGGTTAGGATCAGTGAGTTGTTTTTACTGTAGAGTAATAGTGCAGAGGAAACTCCATGTTTACCTTATATTCCCAGAGGTTCTGTGGTGATTTGATTCCCAGGGTTTTAACTCTGTCCAGTTCAGCCAGGACTGCTCGACGGTGTGCCTGGTTTTCAATGCTGTAAGGAGGCTTTAACAGCTCTTCCTCTCCCAGCATCAACAGCAGCCTAAGCAGGAAAAAAACCCAAAAAAACCCAAAAAAAACCAGCAGGACACTGAATGAATATAAAGCATTAAATAAGTTGCATTTAACTAGATTAAAATAAAATGTAGTGTTATTTGTGGACCTTCCATTGACGCTCTCCTGCTGGAAGGCTTCTCTGTAGAGCTGAGCCCACGGTCCCAGATGTTCCAGCCAGGACACGACCTCCTCTGGCGTCCAGTGGGACACAGGTTTACTGATCAGAAGGTCCTGGCGGTCCACGACGCCGCTGCTCCAGTGATACACCAGCACCATCACCTGGACACACATGGAACAGCACCGGTTTATCCTGCTGCTACCACGCCTGTATGCAACATACATTTACAGTCAATGCAGGAGGGAGAGTTGGAAAAGCTGCCGTTAGTGTGGAGCCTGGAACTTCTCCAGAGGATTCATGTAAACCTAGGGCGAATTAAGGCCCTTAATGTACATTCTAATGATGCTAATCATTCAGGGTTCCTACAGGTTTCTACAAATTCAATTTAAGACTTTTTCAAATATTTTTAAGGCTACTTAGAACAGCCTTTTAAAGACTTTTAAGATATTAAATGCAGATTATAAAGTCAAGACTTTTAAGACTTTTTATGATTCCATGGGAACCCTGATCATTGATCGACAGTGACATAACCGTTTGACCACAGAATTTCTGCTGCTCAGAGATAAAAAGCAGGATACAATGTTTAACATTTACCTCCAGTAAAACTAAAACTGTTTTCACCCAAAAAGGAACACACACCAAATGTAAAGGCAAAGTACACAGATGAGCTGCTCTCATCTATGTTCTCTGATGTTTTATTGGTGGTTTAATTTTTAAATACATGTAAACTAAAAAAAAAAAAAAAAAAACCTTTTTCAGTCTATTTAGACTTAAGTTTTTTTCTATTGTTACAATTTCCTGTCCTTCTTGCTCTTTGTTAAACCTTGGTTTATAAGAAATCTAAATATGTTTCTCAAATTAAGTAGATTAGATATATTTAATAAAGTGCAGTATCCTTTCACCCCACTGGACTGGAGCACACATTAACATTTAAAAAAGAATACTAATATCAACAAAGTTCAGTTGAAACTGACATGAAAAGTTTCATTTATTCAATAGAGACTTCTTTGTAGGAAAAAAAAAAAAAAAAAGGCAGGTAGAATTCTTAAAAATCCAAGAAAATTCATAACATTCAGTTTTTCACATGTGACAAAACCAGGTTCAGGTCACCTTTGAGTCCTCCTAGACCAACCTGGCTCAATAACATGTGTCCATGAAGTGGATCCAAATCTGAACCATGCTGTGATCTCTGTCCACAGCAGCAACGCCACATGGCAGGACACACTCGGACTCTGGTCCAGGCGCCACATGGGCAAAATAAACAAGGTCTGTCCACATGATAACTAACATCTTCATCAAGTAACACCGAATGACACGGGGACAGTATGAAATACCTTTGAACCGAGACAAACAGCAAGTTCAAAACCCATTCCACACTTGTCACAGATTCAGATATTCACATGTGGAATTTGTTGGTCGGTAAGAACAGAATCTGAGCACTCGCCAGCACGCTTGCATACACTGCTGTGTATAAGTTTAATCCCACCGTCATGTGCTATGGTAAATACTAGGTACAAACTCCTCGCGTCGTATTTTCCACTGGAGAACTGGGAAAAAATTTTGATACATGAGCTGCCTGAACTGCTGCTGTTAGCTGATGATCTTGCACATTTGTAGTATACATAATTTGCAAAAAAGAAATTTACAAAAAAAAAAAAAACAACACGGTACCAGACAAATTAACACATCCAAAACTGTTTTACCCAAGTAGCAGGTCACGATAAATTGTGTGTCAGCCATTTTTCGTTTCGAAACAGAACGCAAATGTAATTTCAAATTCACAAGTGGAAAGAATCATCTTCGCGACAGCATGTGAAGGCAGCATAAGTGGTACAACCAAACAGTGAGAGCTTTATTACAGACTTACAGCCACACAGGTGAGTGCAGTTAAGACTCCAGAGAAGAAGAATCCTGCTCCTTTGTGCTCGTTTGTCCTCGACCTCCCCAGGTTGTCACCGTATCTAAACACAAATAAATCAGATGAAAGCTTTGATTGAGACCAGTGTGCACAGATTAGACTCAGGGCAAGTTTATCTAACACAACAACAGCGTCTAGTTCTAAGCTTTACACCACAAAGCCTGTTTCAAAGACGTCTCTACCTCTGGAAAGCCAGCAAACTCCGTGAGATTTTGGGGTTTTCTTGGATCTCTGCTCTTCTGCGCTGCACCACCGTACTGAACATCTTGTCTGTTGCATCTCTACAGAACAAAGCATTATACAAATAGAATCAGTATAATGGAATAAAAAACTTTTATCAAAATGTATAAAATGTTATGAAACGTTCCCTGTGTGGGGGTGAAAGGTAAATGTAACTTATGCAATAGCTACTGCTCATATTACAGAAAAAAACAGTGAGAATTATACACAGTGGAAACACACTCTTATGGATGATTATGAAGTCAGGTCCGTTGAAATGCAGAGTTAAGCCACTTTTACACAGAGAACCCGGAAAAAAAGGTGAGACGGTGATCCCACCTTTTTCCCAACATTGACCGAGTTACACATCTAAGAGGTCGCTTTTCTAAATTAAAAAGGACCCTAAGGACCACAAATAAAAATGATATTTGTGTGGAAAAAACATGACGGCACAAGAACAATCACAAAACCGTGGATTTCTTTTCTCAAAAAAGGACACAAAGTTTTAAAGACAGTCAACTGAGAGGCACATTCTGCTGAGAGACAAACAGCCAGCCTCTCAGCAGAATGAGGAGCTTCTGCAACGTTAACGTCACATGAATCAGAACCAGTTTGTCCTGTGTGTCTTTGCACCTGGACACAGTGCACAGTCTGTACACAGGTTTTATGAGAGACGGCGTTCCAGATGCGGTTCAGTCCAGTATCTTTTACTGAACAGGTTTCACAACTGTCTCTTAATTCACAGGGCTGATCATATGAACAGCTTCAGTGTGAAATGTTCATGTTGTGCATTTTTCTGTTGCTTATCTGTCACACCCCCACTTTTACACAATTTATTTCATTTCATACACTAAATACATGCAAACTGCATGTCTGGATATAAAATCTCAGTTGTGTTTGGGTAACAGCCAAAATGTATATATAACACTCAGTATCAAAAACTAACAACTGAATGAAGACACTGAAAGCCTGGTCACATTTCAATGAATGTTTTCAATCAGATATGTGCTTATTTACGTGAGAAATTATTAAAAGTTCTACTATGACCATTTATGCAAGGTTGTAGAACTTACTCCTCAAAGCAAAACACTGCTTTGACATTTGCACCAACACTAAGGTAAAACACTGGGATTAGAAGCAAAACTACCATCATATTAAGTCTATCCATCACACCAACACATTTTTAATCCCCATAAAATTGGTCCCATACTGTTCTATATTCTGCGCAAAGAAGACAAAGTCAATACTGTTGTCAGAAATACAGAATTCAGTCACCATGTGGATGTGAAAATCATACCTCAGCAGTATGTTGACTTTGGGAAAGCCTTCCCACTTCTCGCGGCACTCAGGGCACTCGTTCTTGTGCGAAGACTCCCACCACAGAGCCAAACAATGGCGGCAGAAGTTGTGGCCGCAGGTCAGAGTGGTGGGGTTCACCAGGATGTCGTAGCAGCAGTGGCACGAAAATTCATGTTCGGAGATGTTGGTGGTGGTTGGCGGCTTCGGCAGGAGAGATTCAGACGAGTAATGGGAGTCGTCCTTTAGTACTCCCAGACTATTACCTGTGTGCACCTCCATCTGATGAAACATATCCACGTCTGTGCGACAAGAAAAAGTAGTAAAAGGTTTATGAAAAGGTGGAAACTCTTGCTCGATGCTCCACAGAAAAAAACTATCCTATTGTATATATGTATTAGACTATAGCTACAAAAATCAAGGCTGTAGCACAAACTCAAACCCATGTCTCTCTTTACAAAACCTATACAACACATATGACTGGAAAAACTTGTTCACAATTACTATATTACAAGAAGCAAACAGGTTGTTCTCCAGAGGAATAATCTCAATTGAAGATGACTGATGAAGGATTAAAATTTTTCCAAGATTTTCAGAGAGCAAAACCTTCATTAAGTGCATTAATTCAATAAACTGCTCAGCTTCAATTGTGACATAATTTTATGTTGTGATAAATATCATTATCGTTGTCATCTTATTCAATAAGAGCTAAAAAATTGTATTAGATACCATTGTGAAAGCCATATGAGGTTTGTGTTCCTCTGGTCTTTTACATTGTTTTGACTTGTGTCTTTAATGAAGTCTTGTTGCATCATGCTGTCTTTCACATTGTTTCCATTTTGTAATGCCTTTTAAGAATAATATAAAACCATCCATAAGTAACCATGGGACTTCTTCAGCTTTCACTCAGGACCTTATCAGTGTTGATTGATAGTGAATTTTATCATGGCAACATTTTTGGATATGTTGCCCCAGTTTGTTATGTCAGTAAAGCACATTTTATCTGAGTTTGAATAATGTATTTACAACCAAGCCGTGAGTAAAATGATAGGAAAAAGCAGTTTTTGTCAACAAAGCATTCTTTATGTTGAAAATGTAATGTGCATATAGGCAATTCTAAATACAGGTCTGACATTTGGAATGAACGAAGACATAAAACATCACTTCTCAAATTTGCCGATCTATGGTGATTTTAAGTCTGCACACACCTTGGCCCCAACTGAAGTTCATTCATTTAAAAGGAGCTCTACCCTGGCCCAAGATGGCGGCTCCATTGATGCATTCAGTCCCATAGACCGCACCGTTCAATGCGACATCTAGTGTTTATAACTATGGGTTTTACTCAGTGATGTTATAGTTTATAGAATCTATGGGCATTTCAATTTCTTTACATGTTAACTGACAAATGTTATTTAACATTATGAAGTAGCTCACTGAAAATGCAGTCTTTTATTCAACACTGTTAATAATCTATTTTTATTAACTACATCATTGTCATTCGTCTGTGCCTCACACACAGCTCCTCATTTATACAGATGACATCATAGCACATATCCGACATATCAATAAGATGAATATTTAAGGAGAGATATTTTGTGCAGTTAATTAAACAAAAAAGCCATAAAAGACAAGTAATGATTCTTTGTTTCACCATTGCTTCTTGATTGTAATTACCCAGCCTTACCCTCCTCCTCTGTCATCTGGACCATCAGGCGGCCACAACAATCTGTACTGTTTTAGTAGTAATCAGAGTTTGACAAATCAACTTTAACTAGCTTGTTGACCTGTGGGGAACCACAGGTTCTAGATCCTCTGATACAGTTCATTCCTTTACTTTCTATACTTTCTTGGTAAATTGCACTGGCATTTTCAGTTGAATAACCTCTCAGCTGGCATGTCTGTTTCTGCACATGAAATTTGACACCATGGCAACGTGGCCCTACTGCTTATCTGTTGCTAGGTAACCCACTTCAATGACGCTTTTATGATTCAATGTGATTGTAAGGCAACGTGATTTAGTAATTCCAAAATTATTAATATCTCCCAAAATCTTGGTCCACTCAGCTTGCTGTTTTCACCAGTCTGATCCTTGACCCAAAATACAGAAATACTCCAAAAGGCAAAGGCCAACGTGGAAACACCGTCATCGTCTATGGATTCACCAATAAAACCCATGGAGTTTGGCAAATGACAGTGGTTGGAGACACTTGTTTTTATGGTCAGTTAATGATAGATTTTGACTGAAAAACTTACTTTTTTGATATATGTTGTATATGTTTTGATATGTATTTTATGAACATTTACATGATCAGTGAATTAAATACAGGAAAATACCAAATTTTGACTGAAAAATGCCAAATTCGAGCGACAAATAAATGTTGATAAAATACTGAGAACAGTTCGGTGTAGAGAAAAATTAATTTGGACATCTCCACAACAATAGTTGTAGGTGTTTAGGAGTTAAAATACAGAGGTTTTACATTGAAGACGGTGGGTACTAGTAGCTACTGGTACAAATGATAGGTGGTGGTCATTAAATCATGAACCTGGCAAACACACAGGAACCCTACACTATTGTGACTTTAACATTAAATAAAGACATGATAAATCAGTGGATAACACATACAATTAACTTATTACATAATGTTTTGTGGACGTAGCTACTCATTAATTGGCTAGCTAGCTGTTAGCTACTAGCTTAGGTAAGAAGCAATGTTTGCTGCTCTTACGTTACGTTAGACAGTTAAACCATTCAAGAACATGGCAGACAACCGCATTTAATATCATTAACCTTAAAACTGACGTCTCTGCTAACATTAAAACAACAGATAACACTTGTTTCCTGCGCTAAAGTGCCCTAGTGCTAATGAACGTCGGTGTGTAAAGTACCGTCGTACCTTGCGTCATGGCAGAGGATCACAACACATCACTGAGGTTCACTGGATACGATTTGTCTGGAGATAAAAACTGGGACTAAAACCACGGAAGAGATAGAATTTTCTGCCAGGAATGCCGTCGCCATGACTCCAAGCCGCTGCCGCTGTCGGTGGCTGTGGAAAACCCCACGCACACACACCTACGCACAGTCAGCGTACCATGCGTGTACCTGATGATGTGGATGATGTGGAGGAGGAGGAGGAGGAGGAGGAGGAGGAGGAGGAGGAGGAGGAGGAGTAGGAAGGCTGGGGGTCGGTGATGCCTGAAGTACAGCTGATTCCGTCCATGTGTCTTTTTAAAGCCGCTCCAGGTCAAAGTTCAGCCCAACTCCTGTCAGTGGTTTATAGGACGATAATGACAAAACAGTAAAATATTAACCGACACGTTGACTCTGCATGGAATGGACGCACTGTTTATCTTTATTACCCAGTCATTAACCAGTATCATATGGATTACCCACGTTACACACAGGTCTACAAATAAAAAGAGAATTTTTTTTTTTTAAATTCAACAGTATTACATCTCAGTGGATCTATAAATCTTGTACATTTTAACATTTAGTAAAAAGCATCATATTGTTGAAATTGCACTTATTCTTAATACTTTTCAGGTTGTTCACATTTTTTCAGGTTTTTCACATTTTATTTTGAGAAAATAGTTTGTCAATGTGCGTATTTTCATAATGTAATTGTACTTTTTCACATTAAACCAAGAAGAAAATTTGGAGTTGTCACAGCGGTAGATCACATTGGGCTGTAAGTGACCCCTGAAGTAAAATGAGTTTAACACTAAACACGTTTAATGTCTTCAAGGTAATTTTTGCACTTTGAAATGTTTTGTGCCTTTGTAGAACCACTCTGATCTGTAAATTGTGATAATAATAAGCTGAGACATTAGCTGTATGTTTGACACCCCTGGTTTATCGGTGTCCTGATCCTGATGTTTTGGTGATGACGCCTTATGTCCAGGAGATGGCGCTGTGCTCCTTCCGGCTGGTGAACTCACCAACATGGATGAGAGCCGCTGGCGAAAAAAACACTAGAAGAAGAAGTGGTGGCGCAACACAGTTTAGCTAGCGCTAGTTAGTGACAGCTGCTTCATCCGCTGTAAAGACAGGACTTGGCTTCATTTACTGTCCGTCCAGGTTTTCTAATGACAGCCTTTAACTCCGGTGACAACGTCGCACAATGTTTGAGGTAACAATAAAAACTCAGCTGTCAGTTGTGTCGTTGCTGTACAGTTGGCTAGCGGTGTCTGGACGTGAAGATGTAGCATAATTGTTACAGTTAACCAGCTGGATGCAGCTCCATAACCAGACATGCATGGAAGCAAATGCAGGGATAAGTCTGTGCCGCTAGCTGTTAAAACATTCACCCCTTCACATTTCATACATTGTACATGTCTGTCATTAGTACATCCATAACAGACGTAAACGGCCACTATGGAAGACACTTATATTGAACTTAGCTCTAAATATACAAATCAATACAATGTCTCCAGGATTCATTCTGGTCTCGTTAGTTTTATTTGGGGGTTTTAATAAGAGTACTGATGCTCTGAACATGATATAAGATTTGAGGGCAAATAGAATACTTTCAATGTCGTGTAAGGTCGAGCTTTGATTGACAGGCGTGATTTGACAGCTTACTTTTCTAACTTCAGGAGCTTCTGTTTATTGAATAAAACCGTAATTGTTCCTCACAGAAAGCTATGCAGGCCAAAAAAATGTCACACAGCTGTTTGACGACGTTCACCAGAAAACTAACCATCGGAGATTTATTTATTAGAGGAGACTTCTTGATATGGTGAAAAAGGACATGCAGGTAGAAGATGCAGGAGACAGGGTCAGATGGAAGCAGATGATCTGATGTGGAGACACATAATGGGAGCAGCACAAAGTAGTAGAAGTAGTAGCAGTACAAAACTACCATTGTATTGGACATAGCGTGAACAATTCATATGTTTTATCACATTAACCCTCAAAGACCTAAAGAGCCACCAGTAACCCAAAGCATCTACTGATCTAAATTGTTAAATAACCTATGAATCATTAATCTTATCAATATGTGTAAATAATTGCGGTAAAATGCAGGTTGTCATCTTTTCATCGTCATCAGATATGACCCATTTGGACATTCAGAGGCTCTGTACTGAATGTGGAAACACCGTAAACCTCTGCAACACTGATTCACCAGTAGAATCCATGCAATTTGATAAGCGACAGTGGATGGAGACACTTGTTACTTGCAGGTGGTGAAGACTGAACATGTATCTTTGTGTCTTCTTTTGTTCACAGGATCCTGAACTCCAAGATCCGTTGACATTGAATCTAAGTGTAAGTGAAGGCGATCGGACCTCATCAGGCCACGGCTCCAAAAAAGCCCCAGTGAGCCCGGACTATAATTGTGAAACGCCAGAGATTCAAGTGATCATCAAGGAAGAAGAGGAAGGCTGGACTGTGAGTGAAAATCGTGAGTGGAAAATGAAATCCATATCACAAATAATCACTGCCACTTTAAAAGACAACATACACAAAGGGATCATCTGTTGATTTGTTACTGTGCCATTTTTCTTGTAAATACAGATGAGAACTTCTCAGAAAATGAAAGAGATGACACTTCCACACTCAGTTGTCATCCCCACTTCAAAGCACATGAGAAGGAGAGTTCTGTTTCATATGGATTAAAGAGACGCCACAGGCTGGATTCTGAGGAGAAATGCTCTGAAGAATATGATGACACCAGTTACCGTGGGCAAAGTTCATCTGAGGTCAGCCGGAGACACGTGGTCATGGACTCTGACGACAGACCCAAACTGTCCTGTGTTTGTAGAAAGGAGTCTGGAAATGTGACTGTATTTCAGTGCAATAACACAGCAGAGAGACATTCATCCTGCCCAGTACATGAGGCCATAAAAGCCCAGGAGGGGACGCATGCTGTGGCCGAGCAGCACAGCTCCATCTACGTCAAGTGCCTCGCCGAAAGAGATCCTGATAAGACTGTGTTGTCATCAGCAGCAGATCTGAACCCTGGGAAACAAAGCACATCTCTGACAGAAGACGCAGAACTACAGCAGATGAAAAGATCAATACCTTGCCAAGCAGTAAGTTGATGTTGCTTTTGTTACTGTATATGCCACTCATCTCTCTCTACTTTCATTTCCTGTCATCCTTCTACTGTTGTTACCAATAAAAAGGCATGAACCGAATAAAAATGTCCATACTGACTGAGCCTGTTTACATGACCATAAAAGTATCTGGGAGTAATCAGATAATTGTAATAATCAGATCTGACATGTTTACGTGCACTTCAGAAATGCAATAATTGAAAAACCCTGGTTTAGACGATCCAGTCCATTATCAGATTTCTTTCGGAATACGTACCTACGTAGTGATGGTAGACTCAAACTTCCTGTTGTCTTCTGCTCACATGTGACTATGTAATGATTTAATTGTGTTTACACACGCGCAGACATAAAAGAATGAAATAAATCAGATTAACCTGTACACATGCAGGAAGAGATCAGAGTATTGGGGAGAAATCCAGATGTGTTAATCTGATATCTCATAATCAGATTACAGCTGTTATTTGATAAAGCCTATCAGATTATACTGTACATGTATACTATACATGGTCACTTGAATAATCTGACAACTCCAGAAATCAGACAATGATCGAAGTTGGTGTTAATGTAAACAGTCTCAATATACTGGAGAACAGAGGTAGTATCATAGATTCAGAAACAGGAGACGGTGACTTTGCTCTCATAGCTTCACAATTAATCAAATTTAACTGCAATTATATAACTGCAAATCACTGCAATTTAAAGGTCAAACGTATGCAGTAATGTTAGTGATTGTGAGCTGAAAAGGGTACTTTGTAAAAAAAAAAATAGGAAGAATGTTTGTATATCTTTTTAACCTGTTTCTTCCCATCTAAATTGTGTTAATTTTCATGTATTTACCAAGTTCCAAAGCTTATAATTGAAGAACCATGAGGACAAAATGAACACTTCATTTTTTAGTATGTGGATAAAATACAACCTGAACTACACACACTAGTTCGATTAGCTTCAATCACTATCCAGGTGATTCTTTCACTAATTGTCTTTTGGTGTCAGGAATACTGTATAAAAAAAACTTAGCGCCTCAATTGCAAAGAATCTAAGCTTTGTAACAAAGTATAACATGAATATATTAACAAAGGGTTTATTATTGAAACTTTAATGAATATAATACAAAATGGTGACTGGATTGTCTGCGGTCCTGTGGGAATGAAAAGGTTTTAAAGTGGTAAAGTTTAAGTTTTTGATTGAGCATGAATTTCACCAGTCTACAAGCAAAATGCTGCCAGACTACAAGCAGTGAAACTTTAATAGATTTGATTTATTAATAAAGAAAAATGTAGCCAAAAGTGCTAGTTTGTTGTAGTTTTCAAGATACAGCAATGAGTCAAAATGTGAACTTCTATGAATTAATGAGAGAATGGGTTTTACTCCAAAGGAATACCTCCAACATTTTTATGAATGGATGTAAATGCATCTACTTTCTAGGTGTTCATATTCTTGTTTGTGCAGATTAGTCATAGCCTGATGGCGTCTACACCAACAGGCTGCAGTCACTATACTGTATTGTCATTTTCTTTGGACTATTTCCTGGTTCACCTGCTGCGTAACGTCTTATAAGACTAATTTTAAGCATTATTTGATGTGACATGTTTTTGATTTTCCCATATCATTGGGTGGTATACACTGCCTCCTATATATTGATACTCTCAGAAGATCAAACTATTCACCATGTTTTCTTGTTGTTTTCTGTTTGTAGCATTCTCCTGAGCACAAGCCCCTGACGTCAGATGGACACAAAATACCATCTACAAACTTAGAGGACCAAACACTACATTTGACTGTTAGACTCCAAGCTGGGGAAGATGAAGAAGAGAGGGAGCAAGATGAGGAAATTGGTGGTTTAATCAACTCTGATGGGGAGGTGGTTGAATGGGATGCAAGTGAGTGATGGATTACATGTTTGCTGCAACATACAGATTTGTTTCTCTTTCCCATGTCAGTTAGAGAGACCTTAAGTAAGGCTACGTTCAGACTACAGGCAAATGTGGCCCATATCAGATTTTTGGTCCATATGTGACCTGTATCCGATCTGTTAAAGACAGTTTGAACAGCACAAATCAGATTTTTTCAAATCCACTCTCAGGCCGCTTTCATATGTGGTCCTAAATCCGATACGTATCCGATATTTTGCAATGTGACTTCGGTCTGAACGGCCATGCCGTATTTATCTGACCTTCACATCATTGAAATGCGACAAACGTCACAATTCTGCGTCCCAGGAGGAGGAGCGGCGGGAAAACCATATTTACTTCACACAGTGTGTGCCTGCGTGGTCACGTGTTATGTCAGGACGTGTTTTGCACATGCGGGTCACTTCAGGGTAACATTCAGTTCATACTCAAAACTGATAGAAGTCGCATTTAACGTGTAATATGAATGAGCACACAAAAAAATCGGATTTCACCAAAAAATCCAAATTGTGCATTAAGACCTGCTGTCTGAACGTAGCCTAACAGTCCTGAATTAAGTATTTACAAAACCCTATAATGTTTTTATATGTATTGTTAAATTATTCTAAATGTTTTGGTGCCTTTTCTTTTGTGCATGATATGAGTCAAAGAGTCAAAATAACATTGACGGTTATTTATATTGCCATTTGTACACGACCTGATGTCATCAAACTAAAAATGATGTTGAATCTCAGATAATGTGAATGTGACCAAGGCCTCCAACCAGGCAGAAGGTCCTCATCCTAGTAAGGTAAATACATGTCTCTTCCTAGACTTACTGTATGTACACACATGCTGTGATGGCAGACTACCAACAGTGTTTTTGGGTTTCAACGGTTGTACTCACAGGGCGGCGTCCTGTCTGAGTCTCAAGGCCAAAGCCAGAGGGACAGCAGAAGTCCAACGCTCGTCATGGAAGTGTCTGTGGAGGACGAAGAAGAAAGAGAGGGAAAAGAAAGAGTAGTGAAGATGACAACTGTTGCACCCTTGTGTCGTGGTAAACACGTGAAAAGAAAAAATATCTTTATCTGGTTCTAAATATACTTGGGATACAATACTGACTTTATCTTTTTGTTTCCAATTCTGGAAGGAGTTAGACCTAGAAGAAAGACCAAAGCAGCAGGAATAAGAATGGTATCACAGGATGTGGAAGACGAAGAGAAAGTTCCTGCAAATCCTGGTGAGTGAACTCTTTTTTTTTTCTTTTTTTTTCGTAAAGTCAGGAGAAAGGACGGAAGAAAGGCCTAATCCAGTGAACAGCTGAAGGAGAAACCTGGAAGTGAGTTTGATTTTAACTTCAAAGGCTATTAAAGAAATGTTTATGTGACTAAAATGACACATCTGCAACATTTTGGTTACAGCAAGTCGTGTTTTTTGCTTCATAGTACCAAGGCGGACCCGAAGAAAGAGAACTTTCCCCGCTACAGTGGAATCAGAAGAAATAAAAAGAAGTGTTCGCTCTGTTGCAGGTGGGAATATTTTTACAGAAAACAAACTGCACTCACTGAAGAATAAAAATGATGTGACCTATTCCATACCAGAAAAAGCCTCAGCCATTGTCACAAGACATGGAATATCTATTTATTTTTATATGAAAATAATGATACAAAATTGAAAAAGCACATAAGTCCAATAAAATGAAGTGTTGTATTTCTCTATTGTTCTGTTACAACAGTATAGCACAGACAAGTGGTGTGATTTTTCTATTTTCTATTGTAGTGTTTTTTATTATTAATAATATTTTTAAGGAAAATGAGCATTTCATCTTTAAAACAGCTTCTATGCCATATGACCTGCACTGGACAAAAAGAAAATACACCTCTTTTTGTTAGATTTGAGCAATTCTCATCTTGGCCATCAATATTTTTATGTTTAAACAAAAGAAAACATGTCCAGGTTTTGTGATGATGATTGATAACTAGGATCCTGATTATTTTCATTAGGAGAAAAGTTGTGTAGTTTTTTTTCTTCAGTGAATGAAAAGTGTGTCAGTTGTATTCAGAGTTGCTTTGATACGTCTGGTTCTGATGCCATTTCGTCTTTTAGTTCGACTGTGCAAGTTAAACAAGAGGAGAAGAAATTTCTACGTGCAGATTTTAACTTCATAATCAGCTCTTTATACCAGAATAATCTGTCTTTTCTAGATCGTGACAGTTGCCTTATTTTTTATTTACTAGCCAAGCGACCTTACAGAAAAAGGAGAGATGTGAAATCTGCTGAAGGAGCAGGAGGATCCACAACTGCTTCAGGTGAGAGTGAATAACCATTACTAAAGAGGAATGTAGACTCAAAAAGACTGAAGAAAAACATGAAAACAAACTGTCTGTGTGGTTCAAATGATAACACTTGTCTACTTGAACCTCTTTCTGATGATGATCTGAGTCCAAAGAGTCACTATACATTCAATCCAGAGAAATAAATGGGATGCGGAGGCAGACGTCATAAGTGGACAGTTCACTTCACATCTGGGTCTCTTCACATACATCTGGAGTGACCACTCATGATCAGAGCTCACTCCTTTTTAACTAAAATGCAGGCCAAGTGTAGTCATACATTAAAATCAAAGGCTTATGCCATATTAACATGGCAATAATCCGCTTACTGACCATCAAAAGCCATCAGTCTGGACATCAGTACATAACTACTGTGTTCTTATTATCTTGAGCCCCTAAGACTTGTTCAGCATCAGCTGCCGCTAAATATTATCTATATATTAAAGGCCAAGTGACCTCTATGTGTGTGTATGTGTGTGTATCCGCTTTTTAACTGAAAACCGAACAGAGCTGGCCTTTGCCTTTTGGGGTACTTCTGTATTTTGGGTCAGACTGGCAAAATTGGTAAGTTGATAGGACCAATATTTTGGGAGATATAAGTAATTTTGGAATACAATAGCCTTACAATCACATTAAATCATAGAATAATTATTGAAGTGGGTTACCTAGCAACAGATAAACAATAGGGCCACGTTGCCATAGTGTCAAATTTCATGTGCAGAAACAGACATGCCAGCTGAGAGGTTACTCGACTGAAATGCCAGTGGTATTTACCAACAAAGTAAAGGAATGAATTGTATCAGAGGATCTAGAACCTGTGGTTCCCCACGGGTCAACGAGCTAGTTAAAGTTGATTTGTCAAACTGTGATTACTACTAAAACAGTACAGATGGTTGCGGCTGCCTGATGGTCCAGATGACAGAGGAGGAGGGTAAGGCTGGGTAATTACAATCAAGAAGCAATGGTGAAACAAAGAATCATTACTTGTCTTTTATGGCTTTTTAGTTTCTTTAATTAACTACACAAAATATCTCCTTAAATATTCATCTTATTGATATGTCAGATATGTGCTATGATGTCATCTGTATAAATGAGGAGCTGTGTGTTTGTGAAGCACAGACGCTTGACAATGATGTAGTTAATAATAATATATTATTAACAGTAGTGAATAAAAGACTGCATTTTCAGTGAGCTACTTCATAATGTTAAATAACAGTGAGTTAACATGTAAAGAAACTGAATTTCCCAGAGATACTACAAACTGTAACATCACTGAGTAAAACCACGTCAATTAGTCACTAAATGTAGCATTCGTCTCAGCCTGGACAGATACTGAATCTGGAAGTCCTTTATGTAATGATGAAATCAACAAATTTTTACCCACGGTCACACAGGCCGCAGGGTATTGTCATCAGCTGGTCATCTGTCTGTCCATATGTGCAAAAACTTTGGCGTGCACTGATAAGTCAGGCCACTGGGGGCAGTAGTGTGACTGATATGTCAAGGCCCCCACAGAGTTGAGTGTACTTGACTCCATGGACATCCACGTACTCAAGCCGGACTCAATGTGGACCCAAAGCGGTCGAGCTGATACGTAGGAAATTGGTATGCTCGACTATGAAACCTCAAACGTCTGTGGACAGTGTGCGCAGAGTCTGTGCCCCTCACAGTATGCGCACAGTTCACCCGACTCTGGGAGCCTTCACGCAGAGGGTTTTCAAGTACATGCATGTTATGTTTATTCCTGTTTTCCCACACAGGGAAGAAACGGCCTGGCAGAAAGATGGTTCGTATACCAATAGAAATACCTCCTGAACTCCTAAAGAAGCCCAAAGAGAAGATCGACTACCACTGCTCAGTTTGTGGTAAAGAGTTTCCTCATGCCTACAAACTGGAGAGACATGAGCTGATTCACACAGGAGAGAAACCCTACAACTGCTCCATCTGTGGCAGAGGCTTCAACCAGAAGGGAAATCTGAAAACGCACTACAAAGTCCACTTAGGTGAGAACAATTATACAGCCACTGCATAGTATGTTTTTGTCATAACCTGTCTCAGAAGATGGACAAAAAGGAGCAGATTCCACAAGAATCAGTAAATTTATTAAAGAAATTTAATTAAATAAGCAAGTCAGATTCACAGATTGTCAGTAGTGAGTGTATTATGTGGATGTGTGGATCTGTATGGGAGTTTGAGAACACAAGCCAAATCAACCAAGTTTAACTGACAAACCAAGCCAACAACCTAGGAAGGAGAGAGGTTACATGCTCTGGCCTCTCTACATATAAGGCGCGTTTCCACTGCAGGAACGTCAGGGTAGTTTATTTTATTATTAACGTTCCCGTAAATCCCCCCCTTCCCCTTGTACCCTGAAGTTCCTGCAGTGGAAACGTGCCTTTAGTGAAGCCTGCTCAGCAATTCAGGTGAGAGCCAGTCCTCCTGATAAGACCACACCCCCAGATCTCAACAACAACTAAAACAGAGACTGGACTTGAGGCAGGAGGCCGTCACAGTCACCATATGTATAACATAGACTGATAAACCAGTATGGAGCTATTTTTGAGGCCAACAATGCAAATAAAAACAAAATTAGTTTTAGCATTAGTGTTGAATTCATAGTTTGTATTTGCAAACCAAGGTGTTTTTGTTTTGAATAGCAGGGCATTTGTAAAGCACTTTTAGTTTTTTGGTTACAAGGGAATTAGCTACATTTTTTAAAATTAAAAATCCATCTTCAGAATCCAATCAGAATAGCTTTATAAGGCAGCTGGTATTGAATCTAAAGGCCAAAGATGTGTAGTCACACCTGAAAAATAACAGAATTTCTCTTATCTTTCTCTCTGTTAAGGTCATAAAGGAGCTCAGGATTATGATGAGGCGAATCCTATAGCGTCAGAACTGTCAGAATACTTGAAGTCTCTGCCAGGAGAGTCCAGGATCAGGACATCGTTGCGCTGCCTGGAATGCGGGAAAGACTGTGAGAGTCAGTCTGCTTTACAAGCTCATCACATTACTACACATTCCGAAACATCTGCTGAACCAGACAGAGTCAGGTACAGTGGATCACAGCTGCTTTTCTGCCGTCGATGTAGCATCCAGTTCAACGACAAAGACAAGCTGGAAGAACATATGAAAACTCATGTGAAGGAGAAGCCGTACTCATGCCCTGACTGCGGGAAGAGGTTTATCAATGAGAGCTACATCCAGATACACCAGCGGATCCACACTGGGGAGAAGCCTTTCCTGTGCTCGCAGTGTGGCAGAGGCTTTCACACCGCTTCCTCTCTCAAACTCCACGAGATGCAACACACAGGGGAAAGGCCGTTCGCGTGCTCCATCTGCGGGAAGACATTTCGGATCAACTCATACTTAACAGCACATTATCAGACCCACATGAAGGACAGGCCGTTCATCTGCAGCGTCTGTGGGAAAGGTTACTCCAGAGCTGAGGAGCTAAAGGTGCACCACAGACTTCACACCGGAGAGAGACCCTACGAATGTGGCGAGTGTGGGAAGAGCTTCATCTATCGCCAGGGACTACGGCAGCATCAGCGCACGCACGCCGGAAGACGCATTGGGCCAACCAGACAGCTTGGCAGACCGAAGCAACAGGCCAGGGTGGACATCTGAGGGTTGGACTGTGGACGCCTTTTTATTTACAGAACCATTTTGCATTCATTAAAGATAAACTAGTTAGATGCCTTATCTTGTGGATATGACATTCTTATCTCATATGTTTGACAAAAGAGCTCGTAATCTTGACAGAATTTAAGCCTAGTTATCAACCTTCACTACACAACATGGAATTTTTTAGGGGACAAAATTGCCTCTTATTTGAAATTGAGATTAACTTCATTCATTGCCTACGGCCTGGTTACCTCACACCTGTTCTGTTGATGTTCATGTTAACAGATTATAGCAGCCACTCTGCTTGCTCATACACTATTCACTGTTTACCAGCAGTGATATTTAAGGAATGAACATTGTGATAAGTAGAAATATACACAATAAATCAAGTCAAAGCTGTTCAAGAGTCAAAGTCTAATGGCAGTGAGGATGAATGCTCAGTCCTCCAGCGCACTGCGGTGATTCGTCCACTGCAGGTTGATTAGATTGTGGTGAGGTATAATTTCAGTTGTTCATGGCGTCCTCCTTATGAATTGTACATCACTCCACCGGAGCCTTGTGTGAGTTCCGCTGCGTTCCCAGCACAGAGCCAACTTTCTTGACCAGTTTTTCCAGCCAACTTGGCGTCTTTGTGTTTGATGCCCCCTCCAGAGCAGATCGCATCATAGAAAAGCACACTTTCCATCACAAATTAGTAAAACATCCCTGCAAGAATGTAATCTGTCATTTTCAACAAAGTGCATCTGTGTTTGAGGACCCCTCCATCTTGTTCAAATGCATTTCAAGATAGTTGTATTTTGATATATTGTTAATATGTCCACCCTTCGACGTTATGAAATCCACAACCGTTTCTTTGGATCATGGCCTCTTCCTTGGAGGTGCTGATGTTCAGCCTGGCTGCTTCGCACTGGGCTGCGAACTGTCTCAGTGCAAGCTGGAGGTCACAGCTTGATGAATTCAATAAGACCACATCATCTGCAAAAAGCAGAGATGTGGCCCTGGGGCCCCCAGACCGGACCCCCTCCTCCCCCTGGCTGTGCCTAGAAATTATGTCCATAAAAATTAGGAACAGAATCAGTGACAAAGGGGTATTTAATATCAATATATTTATATTTAAAATTCAGCATTTTTTGCACTTGACAACAAATGGAATTGTAACTATGAGATAGAGTGGCTAATTTATTTTTTCTTTAGTGAATGCAATGCACTTCTGTATTTTTTGCTGTTAACAGTGTTTAAATATTACAGTAAATGGTGAATCTTTCTTCTATTCCTCCCACCTTCAGCTAAGACAGTTTCTGTGTCTTAAAATTAGTGCTACAGAGTTGGTGTGAGTTGCCAAAAATAATGTGGGATGCTTACTGTGTTGTCTTGTATTTATGTTTTGTAACCATGTTTTTTATGTTAACTCCTCTCAAGTAGCCCATCTGTTCAATTGAGTGCCTTTGTATCCTGCATGCCAAATACTAATACGTAATGTTATTAATTATGCACAATATTCTTATTTTAAAATCCATGTTGATGGAATACAGACATTTTTCAGAAATGTGTTGCCTTTCTCATTCTTATTGTAATATGCTTGAAAAGATAAGATAATCCTTGATTTTTTCCCACACTAGAGCAGGGCAAAATATACAATAAAGAATAAACTATTTCACACCATTTCAATATTATTATTGCACACAGGGATGATAATAAAAA
>JAPQRQ010000001.1:24462682-24483411 GCA_037367365.1 Apogon talboti
TGACACTACATAAGCATTATGTGGTAAAACAGATGTGACAGTGAATGTGTCCTGTCATCAGAACCAAAGGTGGTGCAGCCAAATATTACATGTGTGACTTTGTTTTTGGCCGGGGCAGTGTATAATAATGAAGTATTTTGTTACCATAGTTATCACAGTGAAATGAAACACAGTCACTAATTTGGAGCTTCTTGTGATCAGAACACTGAGAAGAAACGTGAGGCAACGAGCAGCAGAGCAGCGACGTCAGACAGTGACGTCGATGAACAAATAGATATGACAGAGACCCAAGATAACGGCACAGCAGCCCCAGGTGAAACTTACATCTGAGTGTGTCAAATGTAATGCGTGTCCTATCAGTGGGTATGTAGCACTGGTGCCAGGTCTCCAACAGGTTAAGGTCCTGGACAGATGGTGCTGCTTTCAGTATTTATTTGGTATGCGGTCAGCGTGAGGCTGGACTCAGGGAAGAGGACGCCCCTGCTTTGCATAGTCCATGGGGCTGAACAAATAAGGCGCCTCTCATAATTGGACATGGGACACAAGCTCAGGCTGGATCACCCTGTAGCTGGCCACCTTTGATGAGGGTGTCTAGTGTTGAAAGGCCAAAACACCCTATGACTCAAAGGCACACTACTGATGATGTGTCCTGAAATGTACATTCTTTCCATATCTGGGGTACAGCTCCCATACCTCTCAACATTAAGGAAGACCTCATGTGTGTACCACCTATTGGCACAAAGGACAATGGAACATCATGTCCCGTGTTTTATGATCCCGATTCTAAAAACACAACTGACTTTTACATTTCTGTGTGCTTTTATAAGGATGCATAAATTCCTAACACCCATCCCTAAAACAGTCAACAACTAAGCCATTTACCTACGTGTTTGTCCAATAGTATGTTATTTAATGTGGGTATTTTACAGTGTTTGCTGTTCATATTAATGATGGTGGTTAATAACTGTATGAACGGCTGTTTACAGTTAGAATATTTCACGACTAAAAAGAAGTCATTTAAACCTGCAAGACCAGAGGAGACCGGGCTTTTCCTGTTGCAGCCCAGTCTATCAATACTTTGAAATCTTTCTTAAAAGCTCATTTGTTTGCACTGGCTTTTAACACAAGCTGAACAGGACATTCTGTCTGTTTGTATTTGCCTGTTGTATTTGCTTTTACTGTTTTAGTGTTGGTCTTAACCTCTGCATTGGCATTATAACAACAACCAAATTATAACATAAATTTGACCTTGACCTTGCAAGAGAATAGTTTTGTTGACACTGTAAAGTCATGATGGCAGACTTGAAATCAGTTGGCGCAGACATCTGAAAGTGTAAATCTGGTTTTATGCTGAATCTTTGCTGAATTGGTGTGAAACTCCAAAGAGATCCTTTATGTAATAATGAGAAGTGTCAAACTGTTGCATCTGAGTTTGTGTGATGGAAGCATCACTGTATTCATTTCATATTATTTGTATTCATTTTCTCTGCTTTACCAAGTTCCAAAGTTAACAACTGAAGAAACACAAAGACAGAATTAACCAATGACACTTCATTTGAAAGGCAACAACCTCTAGTTTCAGAAAAATTTTTACTATGCGACTAAACTACGACCTGAACCACATGAAGTTAAATTTAGCTGAAACAGTTTTTTTTTCTTTTTTTTTTTTTTGCCAATTTTTAAACAGGAATATAATTAATGATAGAATGGACCAGTCATGTGACCTCATGACACCAAACAGGAAGGAAGTGTCATTAGCTTTGATCACAATCCAGGGGATTCTTTCACTAATTACATTTTTGGTGTTCAATAATGCTCTAAAATAAACTCAGTGACTCAGTTGTAGAAAATCCAAACTTTATAACCGTATAGCATGTTTATATTCACAAAGGTTGTGTTATAGAAACTGGTAACAAAATGGTGACCGGATCGCCAGTGATCCAGTGCAAATGTAGAGGTTTATTATAGACATTACCTAAACTGTTTTTGGCATTTTCTACTGTATATTCGGCTTCATCACTGAAAGCCATCAAGTGGAACAAACATACACTGCATCAAGATAAACAGGCAAACAAATGAGTAAATGGCTGTTACAGTTTAATTATTACAAACCAAAGTATGAAAGGTTAACTTCCCTATTTATATAATTCATGTTGATTTTTTTTTTCTTTTTTTTTTTTTTAGTTGAATCTGTTGGTAAGCAAAACTACCATGAGAAACCTGCAGGCAAGTCACCAGAAAATCCAGACCAACAGGAGGCTCCACGTAGACGCAAGACCTACAACTGCCCCACCTGTGGAAGAGTGTTTCCTAGCAACGCCAGCCTGAGACGACACCTTGTGATTCACTCTGGAAAAAGACCTTACAAGTGTTTCATATGTGCAAAAGGATTTACTCAGAGTGGAAACCTCAAAACACACATGAAAGTTCACAAAGGTGAGAAGACACAACCCTCTTGTGCCCACACCAGTTGTATGAAGAGGTTTCAATGACATGCTCTCACCTCGAATATAAGCTTCGTTTCCCTTTAAGGCTCTTTTAGACCTGCCTTTAACTTTTTTTTGTTTTGTTTTTGTGACTGGGTCTCTATATTTATTTGTGTCTTGAATATATGGATATATTTAAGGCTTGAAAAATATAGGTCTTGCTTCACCCCACAGGTAATAGTTATTAATTAATTGTGGGTATTGTGGTTCTGTCACATCACTGGTTGCTGTCACAACAGTTTTCTGTTTGTATGATGATAGTTAATTTCATGACTGGTTTGGTACAAACATTTACGCTATTGCAAACTTTACAATATTTAGTGAAAAGTTGGAAGAGGAGTTCATATTAAATACAGGATGTGATCTGCTTCTCGTTCCTCAAAACAAATGCTTCATATACATATAAGAATTCCAAACTGCCTCTGTTAAGAGCAAGTTACATTTTACCAAGTTATTTTCAGGGCATTATGAGAAAGGCAGGGGAAATGGCACCACAGTCGGTAAAATTAACAGGGTGCTCGCGCAGGTCTTGAAAGTCTTGAAAAGTATGAAATTTTGAAACACTGTTTTCCAGACCTTGAAAAGTCTGGAATTTTGTGTGAAAGTCTGAATAAAGTATGGAGAAAAGTTTCTCTCGTAGTCGAATTTTAGAGTGTGATCAAAGGCACATAATGTAAGATAAGAAATACATGACTAAAGTATATAAAAAAACTGGATATGATTTCACTAACCGGTCGGTATTGGAATGATTCTAGTAACCTTGAAAAGAGCTATTCTGTTAAACTGCAAGAACTGAAGACTTGGGTTTACATGAGCCTGTTTATTTGCATATACTGCAGGGGAGTGAGATCTGATCACCAGGGTCCACTCAACTGTCGTGGATGTAAAGTTGTTGATTTGGTTGTTTTTTCTGCTAATTGCTACTACAGTAATTGTTTGTGTTTGTTACAGGAGAGGTACCAAACTGGGCATTAATTCAAGAGAAGAAGGCCGCGAAGATATTTCACGTAAAGGCTCATGTGTGTGCCGATTGTGGGATGGACTGCTCTGATCAACAACAGCTGGAAGAACATCGAGAGAGTCACAAGAAGCCTTATGAATGTTCAGACTGTGGCAGGTCTTTCAAAAATGAAGCTTATTTTAAATTACATCAGCGCATGCATTCGGGAGAGGTAAATTTCGTCTGTTCCAAGTGTGGGAAGGGCTGGCCCACAGCAGAGTCACTGAGGAAACACCAGTCAACACACATTAAAGAGAGGAACTTCCTGTGTGAGCAGTGTGGCAAGGCATTTCCAAAGCCCTCTGCCCTCAAACAACACCTCAGAGCTCATAGAGGAGAACGCAAATATCTGTGCACACTCTGTGGGAAAAGTTACTCCACTTCATATCCTCTTAAAGTTCACATGCGTCTTCACAGTGGAGAGAAGCCATACACTTGTGACAAATGCGGGAAGGGTTTCCATTACTCTCAGGGTTATCAAAAGCATCTGCAGATTCATGACAAGAAGCCAAAACCACGCACGAAACCTCTAGGTAGACCAAAACGGCTGCTGTTGGAGGTTAACTGTTAAGGTGAGTGTATAACAGTCTGAGCAGATTCACAGGAGAGAATACTTCAACTGATCTCACAGAGTTCTGCTTTCAAGGGACTGAAGTGATGGACCAAACAACGTGATGCTCCTCACATGCAATCGTGTATGTGTACAGTGAGATTGTTACTTGTACTGGAGAACTGTTGGAAAATAAAAAATACTGTTCATGATTATTAATTTTATCTGTGTATATTCACTGTTTTTATGGTTTAAACTTTAACCGGAGCTCCTTTTATCCATTAGGTAATTTGTATTCCTCGTAGGAGGAACACTAATCAGCCACTTTTCACATATGTATAAGCTGCTGTATCCATCTGGTTATCACAACTATGCTTCATATAAAAAAAGTGTTAGAAGAATGATAAAATAAGCAATAAAAGGAAAAGATAACACTATTTAGTCATTCCCTATGAAGTTGTATTCCAGCTCCACTAATGAGCAAAAAGTATAATTTTAAGAATTAATTAATGCCAATATTATGAAGTGCAAAGTTGTATTTTGTAAGGAAGCAAATGAAGTTTTGCCTAATTAGGCTTCTCAGAATTTGCACGTCTCCCAAATGGAGCTGCTGATTGCTTTTTATAAATAGTTTTGCTGCTTAACCAACAGGTTCAACCAACTTCTACTAAGAAGTTGCATACAAATAAAATGACAATATTATTCTTGTAATTTTATGACTTTTTCTTAATGGTTCAATGGTGTTCATTATGTCTTCAGTTTTCTATATGTACTATAGAAAAGAAAAAAGTACATTTTCTTAATAATGTCTTTATTTTCAATAACTTCTTGTTGTAAAATTTTGACTTGGATAGCTGGAAAGTTCTCGTCTATCTGTGTTTTTTTTACTATTGTGTGTATTGCATTGGTAATACATTCAGCAATCTCTCTGTCGCCGACACTCTTTGTTTTTATTTCTATTCTTATTATTATCTTTCATTTATGTATGTTTTTTGCTTGCTACTACTCCTGCATACTTCATGCTATTTAAACTATTCAACCACCAAAACATGCAGTTCATCTAGGATATTATCACTATTACTTTTCACATATTTCCATTTTATACTTTTTAAAATGTTCAGCTTTTTCCAAACTCTTTTTCCTTTATTCCTTTATTCAACATACCCATGAAACCAATCAGCTAAGTAAACTACAGGAGTGCATTAAACATATTAAAAGCTTGATGACCAACAACTGTTATTAAACTGAGACAAAACTGAAGCCACTGTGTTGAGGCCAAAAATTTAAAAGGAATCTTAGATATGGTTCGTACGTATGGCTACACCGGTTTCTTCACACCACTGCACCTGTGGAGGTTCCTCAGTGTTCTCCAGTTCATCTGAGCCTTCATCACAGCATCCCTTCTCACCACATAGAAAAGAAACGGTTTTTTTCACCCAGTCCCACAGGTCCTCCATATTGAACTGGTTTTGGTATCTGAACGTTTCTTTTCTTAAATTCTTCATTTTTTCTTGCCCTATATATTTTTTAGAATTGGAGTACTACACGCAATAATTCATTACCACAGCATGTGGTAAACTCAGGAGTAGTACTTAATATTACTATTGACTTTTATTTTGAAGTAAAACCAAGCCGGAAGTTCCGAGTGAACCTGGAGTCAGCTAGTAGCTACAGCTAGAAAGGTTATCACCAGAGCCCAACGCATCTAACTTATTGTTTAGTAACTTGTCATTCATTAGAGTTGTCACTTGAGCTTGTGGAGGCGTTGAAGTGAGATGGAAATAGAAATGTTGTCATTTCAATAAACTCCCATCGAGGGACTACTTTATACCTGAGGGAAAATTCAATGCTGAGGTTGGTCCAAATGCCTATTGTCTGTTAAACGTTAACCTAGCTAGCTTATTTAAGACGTTTTACAAAGCAACACGGCTAAATCAGTTTTTTTTCTGCTGGACTTAGTGGCACATTTTTTGCTGGCAATCTTGTCTCTTTTTGTTGTTTAACTGTTGTAGCTTGGGGCTAATCATTAGCCAGTCGCTAAGATCAGCAAAGCAAGTAAACGCCATGTCAGGGGCTAGCTGGCTAATAACAGTCTGGTCTGAACCCGAGGTAGTCACTGACCAAAGTCCTGGTCACGGTTAGACGGAGACATCCCCTCCAGAGGTTGAACAGTGGCTCCTAGGCAGCAGGATGCGAATACTTCCATGTTGTGAATGCTATTGTGACAGAACATCTACCAACAGGTCTGGTACTTCGGTGGTCAGATAACTTCATTTAGAATCAAACGGATGCTGCAAAAATGAATCCCACCTAGCTAAGGCTACCGAGCTAGCATGCTATTCTGTGAAGATGCCTCCAAACGCCTTGTCATTCACACACAGACCGCCTAAAACAGACTCATAATAATCTAGCCACAGTGTAACAGCGAAAACATAGAAACGTGTGGGTCTTTTAGGGAAAGTCTCAGTAAAAGGGGGGCGTCCTTCATTTTCTAAGGCCCAGCCAGGTTCAAGCCTCCACAGATAACACAGCATCCGCCCTGCTCAAGTGTCCTTGGTATTTAATCAATGAGACCTCAGTAACATGACAAGTTTATTTCATTCATCTTATACTAGAAAGATACACACATGGAATCTCACATGCTCACAGCTACGATGCAGAAACAGTGTTGTGTTTATGTCTGTTACAACAACCAACTACTGTTGTTTCTACAGACAGTTAAATTTTGTACTGTTTGCGAAAGAGCCTACATGTTGAATAAGTAATATGTCAACTGGGGCTTATATATGACTGTCACATTAGCTAGAAATTATGAGAAGAGCAGCTAAACATAAGAGAACACTCCTTACACATTTTCCATGTCACCTTTTTGAGATTTAATTCATGAGAGCTTTGTAAAATGACAACTTTTTTTCAGTCGTGTGTTATCGGAAAGATGCACACATGGAGCAAAGTGTATTTATTTATCTAGGGATTCACGATTTCTTAAAAAAAAAGTCATATTGAGATTATTGTGGAAAATATTGTAGTTTACAGTGTGAATCTACTTGTTTGGTGATGAAGGAAAAATGCAAGGATTATTCAGTTTGAGCTTTTTTTTTCAACTAAAACAAAGTGAAAGCATAAAAAAATATAAGATGTTTTTATGTTGCATGTTTTACACAGGACCTATCTCTGCTCAGTCATTGAATCTTCTTAAACAGAGGTTGTGATTATTATTTTTTTAAAAGTTTTTTCAATGATTAATTCACCCTAAATCCAGCTCAATATGGAGCTTTATTCTACAACCTTTTGCTGTTAAATTATTGCGCAGGCTGATATTGCTATTATGATTCGATTAAATCCTCCACTTCAGTTTACTGACACAAAGATCCAGAGGAACTGTAACAGAAGACGGTAACATTTTTAGAGGAAAACGTGCTATTTGCAGATTATTTAATGGATATTAACGGATTGTTTTAACCAATCACTTAATAATAATAAAGCGACAGTGTAACAGCTGAAACTTAGACACATGTTGATCTATCAGGGAAAGTCTCACTAAAAAGGGGGGCATCCCAGCTGGGTTCAAGCCCCCACAAAACACAGCATCCGCCCTGCTGAAGTGTCCTTGAACAGGACAAAGAGGGGCAAACTGTAGCCAAGGATCCCAACACACTAAATCTGACCCACAGGCTGTGTTTGTGTTGGACATGTTACCAATGCTGATTGTAGACGTACATTTCAATATATTAACTTTTAAAAAACAAACTTAACAACAACAATTTGGCATGTTCTCTGTCTGCTGCTTGACATAAAAAATACAGTTGAATAAGAATGTATTTTGCATTAATAAACAATGGACAAAACTGCAGCGCACATTGGGGGCAGCTGCGGCTCAGTTGGTAGAGGTCGTCCAATAACCGAAGGGTCTGTGGTTCGAATCCTGGCTCTGGGGTCCACATGTCAGTGTCCTTGGTCAATACACTGAACCCTAAATTCCTCCCAGTGGAGCCTGGCAGCGCCTTGCATGGCAGCAGCTGCCCACTGGTGTGTGAGTGTGAATGTGAGGCATTGTAAAACGCTTTGGGCACCATGAAGGTGTGGGAAAACGCTATATAAGTGCAGTCTATTTACCATTTAATAAAAATAAACAAAATAATCAAAATAAACATTAAGGCAACAACATTTTCCCATAAAAAACAACTTCTTACATTACTGTACAATTTTGGGTTTAATAGATTTTTTAGGGCTTTTCTGCTTTCATTGTCCAGTTTAAAACATTTGTCAGAAAATGAATGAATAAATGTAAGTTACATTATGTTGATAAGTAATTCAAATATTTACATTATATTTTTAACATAGTGAATAATAATGTCTAGTCACACAACAGTTGTGGATGAAAGAGTGTCAGATCTTCTGTAGCTTATGATAAAAAGGAAATGTTGAAGGATCATTGTTATGATTATTGTTCTTTTTCTGCATGTCTTTTTCAAGAAGATCCTTGACATTAACAGGGAAGACCAAAGTGAGACCCACTTATTGATTGTTCATCGAGTAATGTATAATTCTTATGCAAGAGCTGGATTAAAGTTGTGGTTGTGATTTTGCAAGATATGATGACGGCTATGTGTTAAATTTAGGCTAAGTAGTAAAGCAGATTTGGTAACCCTTTATTGTGTGATATGAACGTCAATTTCACAGTGCAGGACTAAACATTTACATAGAAATACATGTCTGGATTAAGTGTCCTACTTAGACACAACCACTGTCCCTTTGCTGCACCTGTGAAGATTTTGGACAAATTTTTAAAATCACAGGTAACTTGCTATTGAGTGTCTGCGTCTCCGTTCTGAAACCTGGTTCTTCACTTCTTTTAGGTTTTCTGTTTGAGAGATGGGCTCTGAAATCCCAGAGGACTTTGAAGCAGCTGTGATCCTGGCTGAGGATAACCAGCAGGAAATTGGAGGACTGATCAATTCAGATGGAGAAGAAGTGGATTTCTCAGATCTCAGTGAGTCAGTAATAAAAAAGGAAAGAATTAAAAAAACCCTTTTTACACCTTTTTCTGAGGTTTTCAACGCTGTGACCTTACAGCAGGCTGTAGCTTTGGAAACGTCAAGTTACTTCAACATTTGTAGATTCCATCCATAGATACAGAAACAGGAAATGGGATCTATGTTCTTGTACAACGGTGGAAATTAAGTTTTTGTTCACCCCATGCATTTGTGATATATTGCGTTAAGAATCACTGTTAAGTCATTGAACTTTGACATGTATTGTTCCATTCTCCAAACCCACATGCTCCATTCTGCACATGCTCTGTTCTGTCGAGGTCAAAACTGGATCTTTCTGCAGATACTGAAACATATCTAGGACATGACATGTTGAAACTATCAAGAATTTAGTTTGGTTATTTTTTTCTTGTTAACAACAAACAAAAAAAACGTTTTCATTTGTTTGTGTCTGTTTGATGCATCCACACCTTTTGAAACAAAAAATATTTTTCAGAAAATATTTTCCTGATTATGTTTGAGATAATGGAAAATTTTAAGGGTGTCAAAAACTTTTTTTCCACTACTGAATGTCATTACTGTAACTTTATGTATGTCAGAATGATTGCTAAATGTGTGGCAGCTATAATCCACAGAAAACGAACCTGGGAATGTCAACCAGTAGGAATTACCCTCAATTCCTAAGAGTGTATTTCCCAGTCAATTAATATATTGACCTAATAGTATGTGATATGACCATGAAACGTCATGGAACTTAAAAATGTAATTTTCCGACCCAGGAAAAGTAATGAAATTTTATAAAGTTACTGAAATTTTTTGGATAGTCAGACCATTTAATTTTCATCTTCTGGCGACATCTAGTGCCAGATTTTGTTATGTTCAGTGGTGCCTGTGAATGTATCTGCTTGTATCTTGACCTGAATGTATGCAATGTGAGGTCATGGAAATTATACTGTTGGTCTTTGAAAAATCATGGCAAAGTTTTGAAGTTTTATTTCCCGTGTTTATTACAATAGTTTATCTGCTGGACAACAGATGTTTTCTTCTTCTCCAAAATGACAATGTCAGTGACTCTGAGAAAACTCTTAAAGTGTCAGTGTCTTCACAGTAAAAGAGTACAGTGAGCGAACATTACAACATACTTGTTCTTGAGTGGAGGGAGACTTTAACATCAAGTTTGACAAGTTTCTAATATAGTAGTATAGAGTAGAAAATGTTCATGTGTTCTTGTGACAAGACTATCTGTCATGGAAAATGTTACTTCAGCCTTTTTGTTTGATGAAATAAAATGTTTCCTTCTTTGTGATCACACAGAAGACAGAAATATGGGAGCTGCGCAGACTCCGTCAAAGCCTCTGTCTCTCCACAGCTGCTCAGTCTGCGGTAAAGACTTCCCTTACGCCTCGAAACTTCAGCGGCACCTACGCACTCACTCAGGAGAGAGGCCTTTCCCCTGTTCCATGTGTGAGAAGAGATTTCCAGAAAAGGGACTTCTCATGATTCATGAGAGAGTCCACACTGGAGAGAAGCCATTTCCATGCACTTTCTGTGAGAAGCGGTTTGCGAGTCAGGGGGAGCTCAGACTACATCGACGTACTCACACAGGCGAGAGGCCATATCACTGCTCAATCTGTCTCAAGAGCTTTTCTCGCCACTGGCACCTGAAAACTCACCTGGAGGCCATGCACTCTGAGGTGGTGGCTGGCTTTACCAGGAAGAAGTTTCCATGTTCTGACTGTGACAAGAGTTGTAACTCAGCAGCTGAGTTGAGGGACCATCAGAGGACTCACACAGGAGAGAGACCCTATCAGTGCTCATTCTGTGATAAGAGGTTTGCGTTGTCGGGGACGCTTGTGAGGCATGAGCGTCTCCACACCGGCATCACGCCCTACCACTGCTCTGACTGTGGAAAGACATTCGCACAGCAGTGGACTCTAACCACGCACATGCGGACTCACACGGGGGAAAAGCCGTACAGCTGCACACAGTGTGAGAAGTCTTTCGTGGCTCCAGGTGAACTCCGCAGGCACACAAGGATTCACACCGGTGAGAAGCCATACACCTGCACAGACTGCGGGAGGCACTTCTCTTTAGCAGGGACTCTGAGGAACCACAAACGCTCATGTACACAGAACAAGAACGGGCCGGCGGCAGGCGTCGTGTCCGGCTCAGTTCAGCCTGCAGTTGGTGAGACGTCACAGCAAAACCCGACGAACATCAGCTCTGAGGTAAAAACACACACACAGCACCATCAAGGTACTTGTCTGTCTTTATTTATTTGCATTTTTCATTTACTTGAACACTTGTTTTGTTAAGGGCTTTGGTGCTGTAGTTTTTTAAAATAATAAATTTGGCCTGATATTATTGCTGGTTAAAGGCAGGGTCACCACTTCGTCACAGGGACAAACAGAGACAAACAACCATTCACTGTTACATGCAATTTAGAACGACCTGTAAACCTATTAAGGTGCACATTTTTGGACTGTTGGAGGAAGCCGGGGGTACTCTATCAACGTAGGGTACCCCACTAATATTAAAGTATTGATTCACCGCAACTACTACTATACTACTATAGGGCCACAGGCTGCAGGTAACAGTTACCTTGAGTGTTGAATAATATATTAATTGTTCTATGAAATGTCAGAAAAAGATGAAAAAGTGCATCCCAAAGCACAACATGATTTCATTAAATGTCTTTTTTAATTCACAGTAAAACAATATTCAGGTTGCTGTAACACGAAAAGCAGAAAATATTCATATTTAAGAGAGAAATTTGTCTTTTTTTCCTCATGAAGTCACTACAGTGGTCAAATCAGTCACACACATGCTAACATGTTGGTGTGGAAGTTATTTACTGTGAGTAAAAAACACAAAGAACACACTTAGTAGAAGTGACTTCACAAATGAAATGAATGTCTTATGTCTGCGCTTGGGATTCGCCGATTCTGAATCATTAATTAAGTTTAAAATCACAAGTTGGCCATTAATCAAAGAGCACTCACATTCTAACACCTACTTTAATAATTCAGCCAAACCCCGTATAAAAAATACAGATCGCATTGTCACTCTGGAACCTCTCTAAAATCAAACGTGTTCATCCTTGGCTTATGTGTTGACTTTTCACCAAGTTTCTTAAAAATCTTGGATGTGAGATGAAAAATTCAAAAGAGCCAACCCAGTCCAGTTGAACTAATAAGAACTTCAAGAAGGACGGTGACCTGGGCAAAAGAGAACCTACACAGATAAACATATTCTTCTGTCTGTGTTCCTTTAGCTGTGTGACAGTCAAAGTAAGCCAAATGTAGCTGAGGCCCACTCATCACAGGGTCAACACTGTGACAAAGACGCTCAGCATCGAGTATCAGAGGAGCAGCAGGAGGACAGCCCACATATGAATGTAATAGTGAAGGAGGAGGAAGAAGAGGAGCCCTTATGTGGTAACGTTAACCTCCGATTCCACAGTTAGCTGTTTGTGTTGTATGCACAAATGGAAAAACTGTATGTGTATATTGGTATCTCATTTGGCACGTGTTGTTTCGGTTCTTACCCCTGTAGAAGAAGTGTCGGGAGATGAGGATTGTTCCTTATCAGAGGAAACTGAAGATCCACAGCAGGAAAACACAGAAATACAAATTACTGTCAAGGAGGAAGAGGAGGAACCCATCAACAGTAAGAGAAAGACCGTTCAGGGACGAGTCCAAAATTATACAAAACAAGAAATCAAATGTTTAATTCATAAGGTTTTGGAGAACATTTAGCAGTAACTGATTATTTACAAAGTTAATACAGTAGAACCTCACAGTACGAATTGAATTCGTTCCATGACCGTGCTCATTTTGTGATTTACTCGTTTTACAAATCAATTTTCACCACTGAAATGAAGTGAAATCTAATCAATTTGTTCCAGCCCCCAAAAACCAGGGTTTAAGGGTTTTTAAAACAGAAAAAGTGCAGTTAGAAAGAATATAACATTTCTAAAAACATTTATTAACTTATTTACCTTAAAATGAGACGATTTGTGTGGGAGGAGGAGGAAGAGGAGGAGGAGGAGGAGGAGGAGGAAGAAGGAATCTCCTTCCAGTAAAATGTCAGGTAGAAGAATTGCTAGCGTTTTCTCTCTCTCTCTCTCTCTTCACTTAATTTGTCCTTTCTGGCCTCACTTTCACCACTGTCCGCACTCGCAGGTCGTTTCATTATAAACCTATCCAGAGAAATCTGCTTTGTTCTTCTTTTTAAAATGTTCCAACAATGCATTAAATAAAGCGGCAGCACGACCTGAACTTAATTTGTCTGTATGATATTTTTCAACAGAACCCTAAACCTCTGTCCACTTTGCCAACACTTGTTTTCATTTCCTGGTAGAGATCGCCTCCTCCACTACACTGTCCTCATTCTGTATTTCCTAATCTCCTCCTCCATCTGAATGCTGGCGCACCTGAGCATTAAGCGAACCTGTGGAGGCTGCCCCTGTTGGGAGGAACACCTGCTCGTACTGTACATATCCACTCGTATTTCCAGACAAACAAGAGCGGCGGCCCGTGAAGCCAGTTTCTCGTACTACGGTGCACTCGTACTGCGAGGTTCCACTGAAGTATTTGAAGTGTTCTCAGGAAAGTAGCATTGGTTTGTAAACTTGTCCCTCCTTGTCTGTCTCCCCAGTGTCCCAGGAGTTTACTGAGCAGGCGGATGGTGTTGAACCAAACAGTCCTCCAGCCTCACCGACGCAGGAGCAGGTTAAAAACAGTCTGACAAAGAGCTCTTACTGCTGTGGACTTTGTGGAAGAGACTGTCATAAGATGTCTGCACTGCAAATACACATGCGGATTCACTCGGGAGAGAAACCGTACCAGTGCACTCTGTGTGGGAAGCAGTTCACCCAGAAAGGTCAACTCAAAGGTCACCAGAAGGTCCACACGGGAGAGAAGCCGTTCTCTTGTCCAGACTGTGGGAAAAGCTTCGCCCACTCAGGGGCCATGAACAGACACCGGCTCACGCACACAGGCGAGCGGCCGTACCACTGCTCCGTGTGCGACCGCAGCTTCAATCAGTCCGGACGCCTGAGGGAGCACGAGAAAATCCACTTTGGGGAGAAGTTTGACTGCCCTGAGTGTGAAAAGAGTTTCACACGAGCGTCAAGCCTCAAGAACCATTTCAGACTCCACACAGGAGAGCGGCCGTACGGCTGTGACATCTGTGGGAGGGGCTTCAGCCGCTCGCAAAGCCTTCGACTCCACAGACGGAAACACGAGCAGATTCAGACTAAGGAAGAGGCTCTGCTGAATGTGAAGGATGATGACTTATCACACAGTGACAATAACTCGCCCATTAATATGTGTATAACAGACAAACATGACTGACAGTGTATTCAGATGAACCATGCAGACAGTTGTAATATACTATGCTGTTGTCAGCATTTTGACAGTAACATACAGATGTGTGACATATTAAAGGAAAAACCTGATAGGTCAAGGGTATCAAACTCATTTTAGCTCAGTTTGATCTCAAGTGGGTTGGATCAATAAAATAATTGAAAAAAAAACCTGTAAATAGTGACAGCTCCAAATTTTTATCTGTTTTAGTACAAAAAAGTGAAATTAAATTATTAAAATGTTTGCATTTACTCACTATCCATCCACAAAAAAGTGAATAACCTGAAAAACCTGAAGTTTCTTAAGAAAACTAAGTTCCATTTCAGTAATATTATGTCTCAACTTACCCTTTATACATGTGCATTCCAACTTACAGATCACAGGGGATCTACAAAGGAACAAAACATTTAGTAACAGCAGAATATTGTCCAAATTTGAAAGTTTGAAATTTGGAGTTTTCATTATTTATAGGTTATTCTGATATTATTTTACTGGACTACTCAGGATCAAAGTGGGCTAAAATGAATATGACACCTTTAACATCTTCAGTGTAGTTTTTGCACTTTGTAACTTCATCCCATCGGCCAAATTAGGAACATTTTTAGGCCGGTTTTGGCCCGTGGGCTGTATGTTTGACACCCCTGACTGAAGACAATGATGAAATGCCATATGCAGTAACTAGAATAGCCATTTAAGGATAAAAAAAATAATAATTGCCATCAATCTGCCTGCTAAAATGCCCCCCTTTAGTTTCCAGGAGAAATCAACATGTTTACAGCCTGGTACAAAAATGTTTTGTTCTCTGTAGCTAATTGTCCTGTTTATGAAAAATGTACCAGCTTGAATTAATTAACAATTAAAAGTGTGGCTACTTTGACTGGGTGCCATCCATTTCAACTGGTGGACTCTGACTGATAGAACTGTTTTTTTGTCCACTTTGTACTGGTATTGATTTGTTGCTTCACACTAGCATGCCAACTGCTAACATGCTCACTGCTAGTCCAAAAGTTTCCAAAGTTACACTAATAAGACTTAAGAGGATCAGTCACAAATGTTTAATGAAGTTGACCAGTAGTTACTGTATATTGTGCTCCATTTAAGGCACAGAGCAGCCATCTGGAGTTCTGATGTAGGGTTGGTCAAGTTGACTTTCTGACCTTGGGGGACATTTCAGTTGAAGTTGGAAGTGGTAACTCAAACATTGCAGTGTGTCCACTTCTGTGGAGCTCACTGAATGTTTGAGTATGAAAATGATGTGAGTCTCCTTTGGGAGACTGTGGGACGACACATTAACACTCTCCAGTACCATCATCAAAACACCAGATGAGGGGATACTCATCCCACAGTAGAGATCACACTAGAATCAGTGTAAAGGTTATTACCTCCGCCAAGGACGTTAATGTAATCACCAGAGTTTGTCTGTCTGTCTGTCTGTCGGTGCAAGACATAACTCAAAACGTTATGGACGGATTTTAATGAAATTTTCAGGAAATGTCCGAAAAGGGACAAGGAACAGGCCAGTCGATTTTGGAGGTGATCCAGGATTTTTTTATGGCATTTTCAGTTGAATAACCTCTCAGCTGGCATGTCTTGTTTATCTGTTGCTAGGTAACCCACTTCAAGGGTATTATATGTTACAGCAGCATGGTGGGAACTGAGCTGCCTTGGCGGAGGTCTGCGCTCTCCGAGTGCTTTTCTAGTTTTTCCAATGCTTTGAAGCGACTGAGCTCATCACTAAGACACTACTACTGCTTTGTGCTGCCTTGTCCTTTCATTTGTCACCCATCTGTATGTATGAACTTAGAGGCAAAAAGTAAGGGACTACCTCTGTGAATAGACCGTTACTTGGTGGTTCACAAAAAAAAGTATTACAAACACCACTCCCAGAATGGTCCAGGCATTTTAAGAAAACTAGCAGGTACCAGCAACTAGCAACACTAAGAAAATGACCAAATGAATATTTACTACAAACAACTTTTTTAAACCCTGTTCAGATGACAAATTAGTGGTCACACTTACACGTTTATCACTCTTATCTATGTTAGTTGCATTGAAATATCACACATTTAGAGTATTTATTGTAGTGCAAAGGACTTGTTGAAGGTCTGTGATTTCACTATTTCCATGCAGTATTTGTCATTGAAACTAATCGTGTATGTGAAAATTGGATTCAACTCTTGACAGCTAATTATGTTTTTCTGTCAATGTCCAAATAGCTGATTAGTAGCAGTCTTAAAATGAGGTGAATCTGGAATTCATTGTTTGGATGCTAGGTAATGACTACATGTCAGCGGACGATGTGTACATTTTGGGCTTCACCAGATTTTTGCCAAAACCGTTTTGCCTCAGTGGTGATAAATTGTTCTCTTGTTTCATACAGCCATTACTTGACAACTAAACAATGAATCAGATGCATCTGGTTTAAGACAAATCAGTAAAGACCTATGTGAAAAAAGGAATCTTTCTCTAATGCTGTGATATAAAAGGCAATACTTTGAAGCAATGTAGAGGGAAAAGTTTGCCCAGTGCTGCCTCTGTCTAATTGTATGGGACCTGTTATAATGGACATGAAAAATAAATATACCAAAAACTGTTGTGGTGTTTTTTTAAGACTATATGAGTATAAGAGATGAAGGAGGGAGTGTTTTTTTCCATTGTAATTTGACATGGTATTATTTATATTTATATTCTTGTATTCTTTGGATTATTTCTGTGTAAACATAATAGTTTGATTATTTGTTATAGCACAGTAAGCGCAAGTTTTACACCTCACATTTGATTTCAGAACAGGGATCTTTTTAATCTTTGACAATCTATGAAAATCTGAAGCTGTTTATGAATGCAACACCATTATAAATGTAATAATACATCGTTGTACTGTGATAAAATAGCCTCTGGGGAATATTAGAAATGTTTTGTCTTCGTAAAGCACAACTTTTATGGTGATTAGAATGAAGTTCCTTTTTTTTTATTTTAATGTGATATTTTCGATTAGCTGTACACTAGAGGACAGTCGAGGACTTCTCATGCGGAAGTTTAGAAAATTCCGAGGTACATTGAATGTAACGTGAAAATAAATAGAGGCACATCATGCGCAAAACCGAGGTTATCAAGTTAATGTCATGTGACGCAACATTATATTAGATAGTTTGTTTTGCATGCCTTTCCTACATGTAAAGAACAACCAGGTAAGCTGAATTTTAGTTACCACTTCCTACAGTTAACGTTAGCTCACGTTAGCTATACTTACCCTGCGGTTGACATTAGCCAATATGCTAACAGACGCTAATGTTGCACTGCTAATTAATCACTCGTGTTTTTTTCAGTCAGTTGTCTTTCAAACCTTCATGTACTTCTCCAGCTTAGTGAACATTTTGATAGAGTGCTGCGTATGAGGCCAAACATCGGTGAACTCTGACATTAACACAGATTGCTACTGATAGCAGTTGAAATTTGCTAATTAGCGAAAGGTTTTCACACCTGACGTAGCGTTTTATATGATATAATGTAATATAACATGAAATTAATTCAATGAAACTGAAAATAAATATAGATTAAAGGTATGTAGTGGTTGTGACGCAGCCTACAGGTGGCCATTCAGTCATGACAAACTTGACTTGTGTAGTGAAGAGTTGACCCACTTTGAGGACCTGTACAGCATTCTGAACCACTGACCCACATGTTTACGCACTGACCCATATTTTTTATATTAATGGAGACAATAAATACATTATAGTCATGGTTCCATCCTGGTGTATCTCAAATTTATCGGTTTTAAGTCGAAGAAACTTCAGAATTTATGAGGACTAGGAGTTGGTTTATGGATATAGTAGTAGTAGTAGGTGCAGACTATGAATAGTAGTACATTTTATTTATTTAATCTTTTCTCTAACCACGAAAGGGTCATTGAGATTAACAATGTCTTTTACAAGCACTTCCCTGCCAAGACAGACAGTAGCACAGTTAACCTAGAGACAACAACCAAATATGCATACACACAGATATCAACTCAACTTTATAAAGTACTTTAAGGACAACCCCTGCTGAAGCAAAGTGCCATACATTAATGATAAAAACATAACAATAAACAAACAATATAAAATAATAAAAACAGTAAGGACAGTAAAAAATAAATAAATAAATAAATAAATAAATAGTTGGTGTGTGTATTTATAGATTGAGTGTTTTTTTTTTTTCACAATACAGTATGTCACCTTTAAAGCTTCAGTGCTTGACATTGTGTTTGGCATTGGGAAGAAAACCCTTCAGTTTATTATATTCCAGGTTCTCTGAGATTAATGAGACTCCTGCATATTTTCTTACTCTTCTTATATGCAGAAGGAAGTCAGCCTCCTGTCAGAAGACCATAGGGTAGACTTCCAATTTAGATGGTGAACTTCCAGGCAACATGGCAGCTTCCCATCTGTGATACTTTGGCTTCACATTTTTATGAGGGCACGAAGAAATGCCATATCATCTGCTTTTTGTTTTGGACCAAGAGGAAAGATGCGTAGAAGGAAGGGATGAATGTCAGATTTTGGCATTTTTCCATGACCTTTCCATTACCTATGAGCTTCAGAGCCTTCTTTACAGCTCCCTTTAACTTTAATCAACTGGCTCACGTACTGCTTGCAGTTGTCATGTGACTGCACTGATATCGTAGAAATCACATGTCCAGTCTGAGAAACTGTCATTTTCACTTTGGGTCTCCCACCTACTTGCAGCAACAGGAAATGACTAACAACCACACACTGATTTGTGTTCTCTGTCTCAGCGTTTCCAGCTTAACTGTACATAGTCATTCACTGTGACACACTCGCACTGTCAGGATGGTGTCCTACAAGCGCCTGAACCCTGAAGATGTCCAGTTCTCCAGTGCAATGCGATTAGAGCCACGTCCTGGTCAGGAAGAAATACCGGTTAGTATATGTACAGATAGACACAGTATGCTGTATGATATAGTTATTGGGCCTCATGTAAGACATACTCATGACAGATTTGAAAATAGTTCAATAGTGTTCATTATGTCTTCAGTTTTCTATGAGTACTTTTTTCTTTTCTTTGTATAAGACATAGTTTTTTTTCAAACATACCCTGACATGTTTCGGTGGATACTTCCACCCTCCTCAGAAGTGTCACTGGTGTATCTGTGACGCATCTTTATCAGCTGATGTTTGAAAATGCGACGCACAAGTCATTTAACCCTCAGAGCATCAAGGGTATTTTCTTTTTTTATACGCGTTTTATATCAAAATGTTCAGGACAATCTCAGGTTTAATCTTAATTGTCTGAGTGTTTCAATTGTATTTTAGGGTCAATATGCGTTTTTTTGTTTTGTTTTTTTTTTAAATCGGCCTCAAAAATCAGCTGTAGATATCAGCCATCAGCCACCAAATTTAAAAAAAAATGTCATCGGCCTTAGAAAAACCCTTATCGGTCGACCTCTAATTAAAAATGCATTTTGTAAAGCTCAAAGTTGTGACCTATAAACACCCCAACCCAGGATGTCCATATAAGGAGTTATATGGGCAACTTACCCAGGGTGCACCTGCAGTATGGATCCATGCTGCATGAGTGGCATGGATCACGAGGATTTGTGCAATTGAATCATATTTGGATGTTTTGTTTTTTTTTTTCTTGGGTATGAACAGACCTGATTTACAAACACTGCACCTTAACACTTGATGATTTGATGATTGTGTCTTTGTGTTTGAAGGTGGCAGAGCCTGAAGAGGCCTCTCTCATTCCACGGAGGCCATTATGTTCAGTCACTACAGGCCTTGTGATCATCGGTTGCCTGTTGTTGCTGCTGTGTGGAGGCTGGCTCCTGGGCACGATGTTCTGGTTGCACGGTTCCTCAAATAACGAACCGCACAAACCTCCTCCACCAGCAACAGCCGGAGGCCAAACACCGACCTCTACAACAACACAAACAGGTGTACACGTGGCTGCAGCCTCCCCCCGCCAGGAGGCCTGCAGTTTAATCCCCGAGACCTGGAGGTTTGACTGCTATCCTGAAAGATATATAGTTGTGACGAAGCAGTTGTGCGAGGCGAGGAATTGTTGCTTTATCCCAGCATCCTCCTCCACCAATCACCCATCAGGAGGAAATGGAATACCCTGGTGTTTCTATCCTCCAGACTTCCCGTCCTACTCACTGAGGTCAATAAACGATACGTCACTAGGACAGAAAGGGATGCTGGTAAAGGAGGTGAAGACCTATTACCCAGAAGACATCCTCACTCTGGAGCTGGAGACGCGCTACGAGACGAATACACGACTGCGAGTCAGGGTGAGTCAGCTGCTGGGTGCAATCATATTTATTTATTT
>JAPQRQ010000001.1:24558576-24583237 GCA_037367365.1 Apogon talboti
ATTGCTTATATTGGAAACATCATGATGCAACAGTTTTTTCAGATGCATTCTTAAAAATCTTATGGAATGTCATTTGCGGTGGACAGTTGTTTTTTTTTTTTTTGTATAAAGCTGTGAATTTGTTGTCCTCATACGTGGACAGTGGGTCTTCGGAGGTTAAAGGTCCAGGCCAGTTTACAGTGAATCGGATCATTCTGGGCGGCACAGATAAATGGTCGACAGACAAAACACAAACTTTAAGATGTGAAGCGCCTCATTAAAGCCTTGGCCCATAAACATCTGGTTTGGCAGATGCAATAAGCTAACATGCTAACGTTGGCCAGCACCTGTTTTAATTTTTTTCTTTGTTTTGTTACTGTATGTTATCAACTCCATCCACTCCTCCCATGTAAAGTGGTAGAATGACACCTGGGTGTGTTTTATGGACTCAGAGAGCAGACACAGTAAACAGACGAATGAACAGGATTTAACACCCAGACACACTGACATGTACGACGTGTTGATGGATTTGTTTTTTTGTGTCACAAGCTGTTCTTAAATTAACCCAATTTTGATCGTAGAAATGTTAAATGACGCCTCTAAACATGTAGTATGCAGGGTGTCCAAACTCTTACTGAGTGACTACTGTGCAGTTGTAGCTCTTTTCAGACGAACCTCACCCACCTGTAATGGATCACGGTAAAAACGGAGCCCCGTGCTGAGCTTCGACTACAGGAACGCATCCCTATTGCACTTATGACATGCTTTGCTAGATGTAAAGTATATGTATATGTGCTGGATGAATTGTTTTTAATCCGTGCGTTCTCGTCTCATTTTCTCAGGGAGGAAGAAGAGGATGAGCAGCTAAACAAGATGATGATGAATTTTAGTGAGTGTCTCCACCACCTCCACAGGCCATGTGACCCCCCTCCGCTGTGTTCATTAGTTAGCACAACCTCGGTGTCACTGCAACTTAGTTGGCTTATAAATTATCCAATTGAGGATTTCCATCATGGACGCCTCTAATTGAAGTAGATAGAATTCTCATTGTGGTGTGTGTGTGTGTGTGTGTGTGAGTCTGAGCTGCATTTTTAAGGGTGCCACTGGGCGATGTTTTCATCTCATTTGATCTAATGACTGCTAATGGAAAAAGCATCAAACAAAATGCTCGCCCTCTTTTTGTCAGCGGCGTTTCCTATTAGACAAATGGATAATGTAGTCTGTTAATTTGACCCTCTGATAGAACAGAGTTAAAGCCAGCTTCATTTGCAATTCATGACTGGGAAAGCGGGGCTGAAATTGAGGAGATTTATTGAACTTCAGTGAAAGGTCATTATGTTACAGCGAGCGAATGCCGACCGTGGGCTAAACACCAGCCATTTCACTTTAATGTATTCATAAAGTTAATGCCAAAGTTTCACAGTTCACTCCCACTGTTGGTGCAGACGTTGGATAGTTTACACATATGTTGTTTCATGTACAGTTCATACAACATGGGGTCGTCCTGCTACAGGCGCTGAAAAAGCTGCTCTCTGATTGGCCGATGGGCGTCGGAACACCCCATAGTTTCATTCAATAGGTGTTGAAGTTACAGACGTGGAAAGATAGTCATGAATAATTCACATGTCCATATTGTGTGAAAAGGAATATAGGAAAAATATTCAGTGGCACGTAAAAGATCGATCAATGGAGCATTTCAATAACAATAATAACAATAAAAGAGGATAACAGCATAAAAAAAAGTTAAAATTAATATGCATAATTATCTAGGGCTTAAAGAAAAGTTTTTAAAATATTCTCCTGTGGGTTCACTTTTTTTTCTTTTTTTTTAAGAGCTAAAGAAGCAATATACAAACTAAACTAAAAAAAAGTTAGAACTATTGTCCTTTTTGGTGAAAGTTATCAGAATGGTGACTTTTTATTGAAACAGTTGTGAATGATTTAATCAGAATATGAGGTTTGTCCAGATGTTCAAAGAAACCTCATGGACCACCGGTACCTGAAACCGAGAAGGATGTCTGCCATTTTGGTTTGCATCTTCAACTTCTGTGTGATTGTTTGTGTGTGGGCGTTTTTCTCTGCTGTTGTCAATAGATTCATACTGGACTGAAATAGCCATTGTTCTAAGAGGTCAAAGTCAGACTGAGTTGAATTAGGAGAGAAGTAAATGTGTGGAAAAGAAAAATGAAGCTTTCTTTGTTGATTTGCTGCCGTGATGTTGAATCAATGCATTGAATCATATTTGTTGAATCAAATTGTTTCAACTAATGTCACATTGGTTTGTGTTTTATGCCTCTTTCATGTATCTGATCATTGATACTCACTAATGTTACACTAAACACAAAAGAAAACAAATGTGTTTAGTTCTGATTACATAGTAATTATTTCAGATGCCTTTTGTCTTACAGCTTTATTTTATTTATTGTTTTTAATCAATACTGTGTATGACAGATGGCGTTTTAAGTGTATGTGTATAAATTGCCCGGCCAAAAAAGACTTGGACTGTAGGCACTAGGCATGATGGGTAATCGCTTCATCCGTCTCTCTTCTCACCCTGATTTTAACCATCTTTAACAAAGCCTTTTGTAGTTGTTTTACCAACCTCTAGTCTGGTAAAACCATCTCTTACTTTGTTTTTAGTCTAGTTTAACCATCGCTTAGTGGTGTTTAGCCATTTTTCAGTTTGGTTTTATTATCTTTTAATTTTATCCAGTTTTTAGTTTAGTTTTACCATCTTATCTGTGCTGGTGTTTTGGTCTGTCTTAATGCTCTTTCACTGTACTGTAGTGTAGTTGATCATCTTTATCAAATAGCTTGGTTTTTATCATCTTTTAGACTTATTTTACCAATTTTTTTCTATTTTAATAATCTTTTCATTTAGTTTTACTGTCATTTATATTGGTTTTGCCAACATTCCATCTGTTTAAATGATGTTTTAGTTTGGTTTTCCTACACTTTAGGCTAGTTTAGTTTAGGTGTTCCCATCACTCTGGAACAGGGTCAGTCTGGACTCATCAGGTCACATGACCTTTTTTCCAGTGCAACACAGTCCAATGTTTATGCCCTCTACAAACTGACGGTTGTTTAAGAATTGAGGAGCTCCTCCTCGCTGCATCAGTTACACACTAATACACACTTCAGTAATTATCCAATGGCGGGATCTTGAAAATTTGCGGAGTTAAATGAGGTCGATATCATGCCTGGTTCTGACTACTGTCCATCCATTTGTCTTCTGAACTGCTTTATCCTCGAGAGGGTCATGGGGGCGAAGGCGGGGTACACCCTGAACGTGTCGCCAGTTCATCACAGGGCCGACGTATAGAGATGAACAACCAATCAGTCTGGCATCTATGGGCAAATTTAGATTAATTAATTAACCTATCAGGGGAGAACATGTAAAGTCCACACAGAAAGCCCCTCCCCCCATTGACTGGTGTTGGAATGGAACCCAGGACCTTCTTGCTGAGGCGACAGTGCCAACTGCTGCACCACCACGTGGCCCCTCTGGCTACCATTACAGTAGGTTATTGCAAACTACAATCTTATCTTTTTCTTTAACACAGTCTTTCTCTAATTCTTAGACATTAAGAAAGAGCCGAAGCAGAAGAAGAAGTCACCCATGTCCAAACTGTTCAACTGGGGAAACAAGAAGGAAGGATGAGGCTCGCCTGCTAACACATGCTGATTTCTACTTTGATGTGTGTTTTTTTTTTTTTTTGCTGCTGCCATTATAGTCTTAATGTCAGCGCTCTCAGCCTGTGATTCATGGGATACAGTGTGTGTTGGTGTGTGATCTGTCACTCTCAGCGCTTTCAGAAAAGCGCCCTCCCTCTGTCGACGGCATCACTCAACATCTGACGGTACACACATACGATGTTGAGAGGTTAATGATTCACCAGCCGTCATACGACTGGGTTCGTGCTCCACTTGTTAGTTTTAATCCCCTTCTAGTCTTAATCTGTCTACTTAATTCTTCAACACACTCACACCTAATAGCTCTGTACTTGTGTTGAAGCGTCGGTTGTAAACAGCGAGACTGATGCTAATGGTGGTTAAAGAGGCAGACTCGTCGCAGAGGTCAGAAGGATGTTTCCGGCTTTAAATTCCAAATCGCTTCTGACTGAAACGTGTCCCTTAATTTAATGTCGCTTCGTGACCCTGTCGTAGTCGATTACTTGTTGAACTGCTTGTTTTTTTTTAATCCACAAAGGTCTCTCTGTAAGTGCTCTGTAAGGGCAGCTTTACTCGCTAAATTATTTTCCTCATGATCACATATCGCACTTCTTGAAGCCAAAGGATCAAAAAAGGGAGAAAAACGGCAGGAGCCTCTTTGCATTGGAGGTTGGTGAACTTGTCAAACACTGTACACAGTCTAATTATTTCATTTAAAGACTCGGAAGCAGAAAAATATATTTTAACAACCTCCCAAAACAATGCATCAGCTTGTCTGCTTTGATGCTTTGGTGTCCTCTCATGAACTACTTGAATGTTTGGTTAAATATTTAAGGTAAAAGCCGTTGTTCACTGGTCCATATTGGATCTGAATGTTTAATCTTCAAAGAATTGACCTTTTGGGTTTTTTTGATCGGATTTCTTACTGTGTCATTTCTGCAGAGGCACTGAAGCAACTTCTTACATATTACTGCTCTTTTAACCATCTGTAGTTTATGGGAATCATAATTGGATATTGTACATATGTCATTGTTAATGAGCTCGTTTGCCTTTAACTCAACTGTATATTGTGTAAAATTTCTGCTGAATAAAATCTGGTAAATAGAGAAACTCACCTGGATTTTTAATGTACATCTGTCATATTTAGGTGGGTTTTAATACAGTGATGCGTTTATCTGGGGAGATGTCGTTTCATTGTTAACCTCTCCATTCTACCGCGGCCGAGAAGTGCGAAACAGATTTACATTTAAAAAAACAAAATGACAAATTCGAAAACAAAGCGTTTAGAAAACCCATTGACATTTGAAAAAAAAATAAATTTACCTTTGTATTGATATTATCTTCTGAAAAGGCTACTATAGACTATACTACTACTACAATTACATTAAACAACTACACAGACATGTAGTTTTTCTGTGGGTAAAACTACAGAGTAAATGTGGCTGTCAGAATTATTTGACAATCAAATGCCCTAAGACAAATTTCTGAATTTATGAGCTGATGAATGTACCTCAGGTTGCTGCTAGCTAGTGTAGCTAGCACCGCTACTTGATGCTAGCTAGCTAATGATAATGACATAGAGAGCTGTGCTTAAGCTAACTGTATCAGCATTAGTAGATGCTACTGAGTAAAGAAAATGGATACACTCATAAAAATGTACCATGGTTTTTCCTGTTAACTGAGCACTTCCACAGTACATGATTATTTCACTGGAGAGTTACCTTCCCGCAATGAAGAACGCAAGGCCTTCAATCTCTGAGAAAGAACCGTTAGCCGCTTTGTGCTTACTTCTCCCGCCTCTCCTCTGTTTTGATTGGTTGCTTGATTGGATCAGCGTTAGGACATTCCCTTTCCGTTAAGAGCTGCCTTTTGTTAGTTTGTTTTGGGATTTGTATTTGTGTTTTGCCACTTGTAGATTTGTCTCGGCACTTGTTTGAATGTTTAATATTTTGTGAATTTGTTTTCACATTTGCGAATGTGTTTAATGACATGTAAATTTGTTTTCAAAATGTAAATGGCTTTTCTAAATGCAATTTTGTTTTCAAAGTTGTTAATGTGCTTATTGAAATGTAAATGTGTTCCCACTTCTGGGCCATCGTACCATTCCCACCACATCACGGTGATCCAGTCGCCATTTTGTATTAAATACATTAAAGTTTCTACAAAAATAACACTGTCAGTAGAGACATACTACACCTTGTTATAAAGCTTCGATTCTTTACAATTGAGTCACTATGTTTATTTGACAGTATTTCCTGTGAACCAAAACATAATTAGTGAAAGAATCGCCTGGATAACGATCAAAGCTAATGGGACTTACTATCTGGTCCATTCCATCATTAATTAGATTCCTGTTCAAAAATCAAAAAAAAAAAAAAAAAAGGGAAAAACTTTTTCTCTGAAACTTTAACCTGGTATAGTTCAGGTTGTGTTTTTATTACATACTAAAAGAAAATATTCTGAAACTACAGGTTATTACCTTTCAAATGAGGCATCATTCATTTCGTCCTTGTGGTTCTCCAGTCATAAGCTTTGGAACTTGATAAACAGGTGAAAATGAACACAATCAAGTTAGAAAGAACAGGTTACTGCTCACATACATGTCATCACAAAGGGGATAATGAACCGTATAGGCATCTACACATCCAGTATGCATACTCATATGTTTCTTTTCTTATGAAGTATTCCGTGCAACTGCAACACCAATATTTCAAGATGACAGTGATAAAGTCTCAACCAGTTTGACCACATTTTGAGTCAAAATATGTTGAAACTTGAATTTGACACACTATAGTTTCAGAGGTCTTACTGAACAGCTAACAGCACATTCTAATAAGTGTCAAAAACATCCTCCAACAAACTTCATTTTTATGGTAAAAGGTAGTCACATTAATGAAACATGAATAATATATACAAGATTTAATGTTACATAAAGTATTTGAGGAAAAATTACATCAGTATGGCTTTTTAACCATTGTAAATATGTTAAATATGTTCTTCTATTATGTTACAGGTATGACAACACTGCACTGTAATTTTTTTATGTTTCACCAGTAGAACAGACGAACAGCAGATACATGACCACTACTGTAATTTGTCTGTTTTCAGGAGTGGATATGATGTCTGTTGTGTTTGTATTAGTGGTTTAAGACATCATATCACTGATTTAATGCAGATTTATCATCCTTGTGCACACACTGTATTAGAGGTGATAGTGCACTGTCAGGGAGTCACCACCAGGAGGCAGCATGAGCCTTTTCATGTCACCTCAGCAGAAAACCCGCAGGTATTTCCTCAGACTTTCAAAGATCATTTCGAGTCCTTTCACTCAAACCTTCCCTCAGCTCTGCGGTTTCTATTACAGACAATCATACCCCATAATGTTAATATATAATCTTCTGTTTATAAGACTTAAATCCAGGTCACAAAGAGACAGATATTTATTGCAACCTGCATGTTATTGTCGCCAAAGTACAGTTGAATTATCAAAAACAAAGCTTCTGTTTGTCCATCAGAATCAACTCATAATAATTAACTCATAAACAGAATTCACGCCAATGTTAAACAGTTATATTAGACTAAAGAAGTGACATTTAAGCATCATTTATATTAGGGACATAAACCTGTAACAAACCAACGCATCTTATTAATGTATTCAGTAAGTGAAACCCATTTACTGTGAAACAACTAATGATGGAAATAAATGTAGTGAAGACTTGAAGTGAACCAGTCAGAATGTCACAGAGTTATGGATGGATTTAATTTGAGTTTTTTTACAAACTCAATGAGCATCACCACAGCTTAAATATGTAAATGCAATAATCCCAAACTTTACAACCTGTCTGAAGAGCTGAACGCAGGTTAATAAAACAACTTCTACATTACAACTTTTATAGTAATGAGATTAACTCTAGATTATTTCATTTCATTTCATTTTATTTTTTTGTTTATTTCAGGCACATGCATAATACTAAACATAGGAAAGAAAAAAAAAACAGAAAATGGAACAACTATTGTGCCAGAAAGGGAGTAGGAAGAAGATTAGTCAGATGATGAGATGAGGCTGACTCTATGGAAATGTTTATTTTCTGTTCCTAGAGTGAAATATCGATCTGTCTGTCCATCTGTCTGTCCATCCTTTTCTAATTTCCTTCAGATTCAAGAAAGATACCCAATTAAATTTTCACATTTTCTCGTTCATCTCATCATTTCATACACAGTGTTTTAGTTAAAGTCATTGGTTTTACTTAATTCAGTCGGAGGAAAGTGTAAAATATACAACAATATGTGCTTTGGTAAATTGCCCTGTCACTGGTGTTTCATCCCACATGGTAAAAAAACACAAAACATCTAGTTGTTGCTAACTTATCTAATCAGACAAAGGAAATGGCATCTCTGTCAAGACACACAAACTTCTAACTTGTTTTTTGTTTAATTCTTTACAAAATACATCATCTCCTTCTCTTCGAGCCTTAGTTACATCAAGAACCAGAGCTAAAATAAACAGACGGCGGTGTGGTAGTTCAGTATGTTCCTTTTATTTTCCTTTTATTACCAGTATATTTAGATTCACTGACACTTATCCTCCTGTCAGTGTCCTTCTACTGTTATGATCAGTATTATATGGGCTGTGAATAACTGATTGCTAATGATTTGTATCAGACGTTTCATTTTCTTTTCTGTCCTTTTCTCTATTTTATTGCTATTTAATTGTATGTTGAGTCCCGTTGACAACAGGCTCATTTACAAATCAGTGTTTTTCCTGATTAACAGAGGAGATACACTATATGGACAAAAGTATTGGGACACGTTGAATTCAGGTGTTTCTTCTCTAACACGGGTCTGGGATACAAAACAATAATGACTAATGTCATAATAGAGTTTTATACTGGGATAAATATTATTGCATTAAATAGTTTGGTTTAAATTGTTATCTTTGTTTCCAGAATGTCTCAGAGATGGTTTTGACTACATTTCTCTCAACATTAGATTTTTTATTTATTTTTTTTTATCTACGACTATGATTTTAAATGTTCTACCTCTAAATTTCTAAAATACTTTTTGTGCTCTGATTGTAAATAATAATTTTCTACCACAAATAACCATCTACTTCCTTCACATCTCTCTGAGAAAGAAAAATCTCCCATTAAACTTTAAGGAAATATTGATGTTTATAAACTATATGGACAAAAATATTGGGACACAACATCAATATTTCCTTCACAATACAATCACAATATAAAACTACATTATCACATTTGTCTCTTATTGGTTTGTATTCCAGACCCCTGTTAGAAAAGAATCACCTGAATTCAACGCGTCCACATACTTTTGTCCACATAGTGTACAAGTCCATGCATTCATTACTGCAGAGAAGTACAGATACTGCACTGATTCAGCTTCTCTACTGCAGTAAAAGTAAAACAGTAACATCTCTGATGGTAGGCCGCTGCCTGTGTCTGTGCATGGTATCACCTTTGACAATGTAGCAACAAATGTGATTACAATATTTTTTTTCAATATTGATCAGTATGAGTATTGATAATGATTTATGTGAAAACAGTGTGAAGACCATCCTGTAATGAGTGAAGCTGGATAACGATAAGATAATACGACAGATAGAGTCGCATGTATTTAAATGAAAATACACTTTTCTATTCAAAGTGTTTTTACACGGGTCAGTGAATGCATCCCAAACAGCAGCAGGAACAGAAGGATCAGGTCCATAAGGTCCATACTTCAGATGAGTGTTTTTTTTGTTCACTATAAGATCATTTAGTGCAAACATTTACCTGACAGTGTGCTGAACAGCCTTCTGCGATTTACCTCACAAATGGAAACTGTACGCACATGTGGCACTTTGTGGATGTTGCAGTTATTTATTATGTAACATCCTGTTAAATCCATATCTCGTGAAAATGTCCAAAATTGATCAACATAAACTTCATCTGAATCGTTTTATTGGTCAGTGAAGATAAGCAAACCACTGTATCTTAATATAAAACAGAAAACAATATACTGATAATTATCAATATTAACTGCTGTGTGTTTCTTTGTTTTTTTTTTAACCTCATTCACTTCCTTTATATTACATTTGTCTTAACATATGTGTTGTGGTTTCATCTATTTATGTTGAAATGGCCTTGGTCTTATAGGGAAGGTGAACAAAAATGGAGAATAAAAATAAATATGTGAAGGGAATAATAATCCCTAAATGCATTGAAGCTAAAGTAAAGAGCCTGTTCTGTAAACCTGATAATGTGAGGAGTAGAAAACGCAGTTATTCATGAAGGTAAAAGTCAAAAGTTGCCAGACAAGTACAGACACCTGAAAATCAACACAGTAAATGCACTATTTGTACTTTGTTGCCTCCGAACTCTGCTGAATAATGAGCAACGTCCCCATCAAACAAAGCAATAAATGTAAGTGAAATGAAAGTGGAATATGGTGTTAAAGAACAGTATAAGGGTGAGGAACCAGAGTACGGTTAAAAGATCCATTTACAGAAACAAAAGGGGGAATTAGAAATGTTACAAAGAAAGAAGAAAAGAGCTGGGACACATACTTTTAGCTCATGGTTGTTTTTTTTTTTGGTGTGAAAGTATAAGAGTGTGTAATCTTTCTCTCTCTAAAGGCAACATCTGTTCCTGTTGTTATGTGTGAAAGCGTTTGTTGATTTCTTCCTCAAACCGTGATAAAGTGTTCCATCACTGCACCGCTGTGTGTCTGAATCAATCACGTCTCCGCTTAACTTGGGAACATGTTTATCTTTGGCTTGAAAATGTGCCTTTAAGTCGACTCAATAAGGTACATTTATAATGTCGTAGGCTGAGGGGGGGGGTTCAGTGCTGACTGTAAATATACCTTTGAGGTGGTTCATTTACATAACACAGTGGGCCCTCACATTTTATTCACACAGATGCGTTTCGGTGAGGTTTGCCTCTGGTTTGTCATAATTCACGTCTCATATCTGTTTAATTCATGTAAAAATAATACAAACTCTGCATTAGCGAGCGCTCGGGCTGTTAGTATTGTTGTCTCACACGCTTTTACGCTCCTCACCACACTCTTTTAAGGCAAAAAGTGAATCTGTTTAAAATTACACACACTTCACTTTTCCTCTTTATCCATTTACTTTTCTTTTACTTCCTCACACACCACAGCAATGTGACGGTGCGTTCAAGTACTCCGGGTAGGGTTGTGTTTGACATACATTTCAACGCCTCACATTGTAAAGCAGACAGTTTACATTTTGTCATTGAGAATATAGAGGCTGCTTTTGCTCTTTTTCATTGATACCTGTTGTTACTAATATAAAATATGCAAAATAATGAATAATAATGAGAGAAAAAAATGCTGAAATCTCAGTCTTTCATTGCCAATTTCCATTGCCATTAGTATGTGGATGCTCTGTTGGATTGGATTTCTGTCCAAGTCTTCCTTTCCTTATTTTCGTCTCTGTTCTGTTTGTGTCTGATTTAGTGTCTGTCTGTTAATTCTGATGTCACGATGCTGAAAAACTCATTTCCGGGTCCAAAAAGTCAATAACAGTGGAGCCTGTGTGCTCTTTTATTGTAACTTCTCTCTTAAATGATGCAAGAGTTGGGGTTCAATTCATTTATCTAAATTAAATATAGTTATTAGTCTAACTTTTCCATTGTTAGTGTTTTACCTGCGGTCGATCGGCCTTAAATTCTGCTTAAACTCCTCGGTGCATTTATATCGGTGCATTGCATTACTTTGTGCTCAACTCTGTATTGACATACAGTGTATCTTTAATTATTCAACCTTCCCTTGAACTGGATGGTGCAGATAAAGGCCTGACAAATTAAACAGTAAATGTAAAGATGTTAAACACCTCATAACAGCTTATTTTTATATCAGGGAAATCCATAAATATCTGGTTTGGCAGACGCAATTGGAACTACAGTTAGCTAACATGCTAACGCTATCCAGCTCCAAACATAATTTTTTCTCCTTTTAACTTTTTTTATCCACTCCATCCACTTCCTCTGCTCTTTATCATCACATGTAAAGTGGTAGAATGACGACTGTATGTGTTTTATGGACTCAGAGGTAGGGAACTGCAGCAGACTGAATACAGAGAGCTGAACAGGATCGGACCTGGAAGCAGGAAGTGACATCATGACTTAACAAACAGACAGAGCACTGAAGCCCCGCCCCTTCTGGTCTTGCCCCATGGGACCTTGGTGCAGGTTTAGGTTTGGGTTAGTTTACCGATCAGGTTTGCAGTCTGTGAGTTGTGGCCTCCATCCCAGTTTGACACAACAAAACACATGAATACAGAGAATAAAACTAATTTAAAGATTTACAAAGAGTGTTCCCGCCAAAAAACTAATCATTGGAAAACACCATAAAATAAAATAGGTTTAGAGAATAAAACCTGTTAAAGAAGATCAGAATAAAACAGCAAGATGTAAAATCATATTACAGTCAATAGTGAGAGGCAAGTCATATTTAGAATTAATCCGATATTTAGACGTATTATGTTTGTCATTTTAAAAGTTTATTTTACATGTCAATAAATTTTCAGTTTGTGGTTGAAACAGACTGTGAAAATACATAAGTATAAAGGCTACACAACTGTAAGTCATGGAGGTGATGTCATTGTAACTGACAGTTCAGAGTCACTGTGAATGTCTCTGCAACTTCAATATGATCAGACTTATGGTGATTTTCAGCTGGTTGAATACTTTTCACCTGGAAGACTGAGGTAAAATGTACCAAAGCATAGGGTCATTTTGGCGTTGGTGACGTGGATCACACAGCATCAAACACAGACTACTGAGCTGTTTAGATAGATAGATAGATAGACAGACAGACCGACCGATCGATTGATCGATCGATAGATACTTTATTGATCCTTAGTAGGAAATTACCGATTACAGCAGCAGTAACAATAAAAAACACACACTGACAGAAAACAGACACCCCTCAGGCAACCAACATTAGAGACCCAAGTCAAGACATAATAATAATAATAAATAAATAAATATATAAAATACACAGTATTTACGGTAAAAATAAAATAGGACTAAAAATAGGATAAAAAACAAGCACAAAACTAGATTTTTTTTTTTTTACTATCTTAACTGTGACTTTCTTGGCTCTCAAAATTATCCTTAAAATGGACAAACATGTAAATGGTGGCACAAATCAAACAGACTCAAAAATGATTCATGTTGACCTCAGGAAACTGCAAAGACATCTTCAGCAGCTCTGAACAGATCATGTAAAGACAGGTGGAAATCTGGCAACTGCTTTCAGTCCAAACTGGTAGAAGAACGCAGATGTGGACCATGAAGAAAGTCTTCAGTCTGACGGTTCAGCAGTGTTTTGGACCAAACGTGTGTGTAAAGGCAGAATTCCAATGGGATCAGAACATTACCTGGCTCTTGTCATTCACTGTAATGTAATTTATTTCTAAAATAAGGTCCCATGGGGCTCAACAGAAAGGGGCGTGGCCTTACATCTGTAGGTTTTTCTGACCTGGGAAATGCCCCTGATGATGTCATCACTCCACCTACTATATGTTTAACACATAATATATTCTCTACATACATCGTTTTTCTAAATTTGCATTTCCTGTCTGACCCAGATGAGGGATACCTTTTTATCAATACAGTTTTTTTCAAGGGGGAGATTTTTCTCACTTGAATTGCGGGTCAGGTGTTGCAGGTGAGGCTCTGATTTCTTATACTGAGCCACATAAATAAATCTGAACAATGCATACCATGTTTGGCTCTGGGAAGATAATGAACAGTGTTTTCAGTGTCAGCACCTTGAAACATGAGGATTAATTCAAAATTCAAGATTCTTTATTGTCATTCAACGTTGGTATGGTGAAATTATGATCCACAGGCTCATTAGTGAACATTTAAAAACACACACATTTAATACAGAAAAAGAAAACACAGCAAAGTGCAGATAATAATAAATAAATCAGCGTAGAAGAGGAGGAGAAACGACTGAAATGCAAACAGATTATTGCACATTATACGTAGTATTGTACGTGATGTTACAGTAACTTCACTTTATATTGTGTAAGTAGTTATGTTGTAGAGTTATTATATTTGCCTGTAATGAGCAGCTCCATGGGTTATTGTTCAGTTGTGGTTTAAATGTTTTGTAACATCTTTTACATGTTTAGGATGAAATCACACAGAGAAATTTGCACAGTGATGCAAAATTAAAACAAAAATAGTGGTCGTCTTTTTTAGATTGTAGAGTTTTTGCATTTGTCAGGGCATGAATTAGGAATGGGCATGATGTCAAAGTCATTTAATTAACCTCTCCATTCCCATCAGATCACCAGCGATCCAGTCACCATTTTATATTTAACACACTGAAGTCTCTACCATAAAAGTTTTGTCAGTATAGACATGCTGTACTTTATTAGAAAGCTTGGATTTTCCATAAGTGAGTCACTCAGTTACTGTATTTTACTTTATTCCGAGCATCAAAACATAATTAGTGAAACAGATCACCTGCATACTGACTGAAGTGAACTTCCTGCCTGTTTGGTGTCATGAGGTCACATTACTTGTTTGTTCCATCATTAATTCTGTTTCTATTAAAAATGGGTAAAAAAATTTTTTTAATGTTTTAGCTAAATTAATCTGATGTAGTTCAGGTTGTATTTTATCCACATAAAAAAGCTTAAAAGCATGAAAGCTTTGGACATTAGTTTGGTAAACAGATGGAAATTAACACAAATGATCTTGGGAAGGAACAGGTTAATGGAGGTTTTGCTTTATGAAAATTGTGAAAAATACCTAAATTGCAAAACTGAAGATTATTTCTCAACTCAGAATGCAACCTGTTTGCTTCTTCATAAATATTAATTGCGAATGTGTGTGTTCAGTCATATATGGCATAGACTTTTATATAAGACGGTGTATTTTTGGATAATGTTTTGTCTTCAGTTCATGTAGCCACAAATTAATCGATTTAAAGCGTAAATTGTCCATACCATTGAAAAAAACCAGTTGAATGTTTTTGCCCAGCTCTGGTATGAATATATGTTTTTCAGTGTGACTTTTCCTTCAGTGTGTTTTGATGGATTTCGTGAGATTCCTCTAAACCAGTAAGAGGTCATAAAACGGACCACATGATGGTTTAAAGTGCCATAATCTCATTTTGTAGCCTGATTTACTGGGGGGAAAAACCCATTTGTAGATATTCAGCGCGTGCTTGGATATTCTCAGACAACAATAAGGCAAAACAGTGAGAATAAAGTGTAAATGTGATGACAGATTCAGGAGTGGAGGAGGAGGAGGAGGAGGAGGAAGGCTGACGCACGTGGATCCACAGAGAAGTGATTTGTGGTGTTTGAGCGATGTGTCACAGCGCTGACGTTCCAACACGAGGTGAAACAAAATGGTTCGGAGTGGGATTTGTTTTTGTTAGGTTTAGCGTCTGTTTCACTATAGGTATGTCTTTGTGACGACATTGCTGGAAAAACGATCATGACCCCCTCAAGAGCCTCCTCCTGTCGCCCGTGGAAAACCCTCGGCATGTGGTCCGAGCTGCACAAACACACGACACACAGCTTCAGCGGTGACAGGCAGGGAAATGGTTTGAGGATTTTGGAGCAGGTCTCCGTCTTTGTGTTTCTCTAAGTGTCTGTGACAGGGCAGCCATCGGTGTGAGCCATGTGTGCAGACAGATTAAACTCCTCCATGGATGGGTACTTGTGTTACAGTGAACGGCTGATGTGAAACACACAGGATGTTCAGGAGGAGAATGTGCTCAGTGGATCACAAACAGCATCTATCAGGGTAAATATTCCCACTCACATTTTCATACCGGATCAAACATTACATCAAGCGAATTATAAGATGTCAAATGGTTCATAAAAAGTACCTGAATTGTCTTTTTACCTGCGTATGTGTTTGAAGTGAGCTTCATCTTAAAAAGACAAATCTAGGTTTAATAAGTTGTGTGTTTTTTTGCAGCTTACAGCAAAGATTTGACAGAACAGAACAGTTTGACAACAAACGCCAACTTTTCGACTTGGAAAATTATCCTTTCGATTGACAAACATCCAATGTGTAAATGATGCAGAATTCAAATAGAATTAAAAAAATGACTTGTCTATCAACACTGAATACAGTATTTTCCTGAACTGAGGTCCCATGGACACAACTGGAAAGGATGGGACTTCAGTCTCTGTAGAGGTTGGGGCTTTTATTTTCTCGCAGCTGAGGAAGAAACCAGGCCTTTGTTTGACACATTTCCTGTTTGAGAACTAGAATTGATCGTATTTAGAACAAAATCTAATTTTGACGCTCTTCTGTTTGTGCTGTGAAAAGGAATACGTCGCGCTGTTAACAAATACTTCCTGTAACTCTTTCAAATTAAAAGTCTGCTAAAATGTCAGTGGATAGAAACCATTCGTTCTACCAGGACTTTTATTGTAAAAGCCTTCTTGTGGTACTTACACATTAGTAATACCTACATTTTGGCTGAGATATTAACACAAACACACTTACAGAGACTGGAATGGGACAGTAACTCTTTAGATGAGTGATAACATGATATGGGTGAATTTCTTTAAATTTAAGTGGTACAAATATACATTATATGACCAGTTATGGCTGTTTATTCACTGTCACTTTTTCCCTGGCCTGTATGTGACAGTCTGCAGTCACTTGTTTTTACTGACTTTACCCTCAATTGGTCCCAGTGCAACTCAATAACTGTAAAAAATAACTTGTTTACCTATGGGTTTTACCTCAGTATGATAAATTACATCGCAGCTCATTTGAAGGTCACTGAAGTACACTGACACTGTGCACACATTCCTGCTCATATTTATTGTTAATTGAGCTGGATTGAGAGCAGCAGCGAAAGCTTAAAGCAGAAAATGAGAGAAGCACTCAAGTGGCTATCAGTATCATAAAGGAACAAAAGTGAAGGAGAGGAGGGAGGGAGGGAGAGAGAGAGAGAGAGAGAGAGAGAGAGAGAGAGAGAGAGAGAGAGAGAGAGAGAGAGAGGGATGAAAGGAGATGATTTGCAGTGTTAATCCAAATTGAATTACATTGATAACATCTGTCTTTCTGGTTTTATTTTATATGTGTGTGTGTGTGTGTGTGTGTGTGTGTTTTAAATTTCATTTCCTATGTCTCCTCTCAGACTTAACTGCACTTTACAGATTCCTTTAAGACAATACGAGGCACAGTTTGTCTTTAGCTGAGCTGAAAGGTAACAGCTGGCTGCTCGCTCGCTACATTACATCCTCAAAAACAGAAAGCTTCTAATGAACAAACAGCAATCAGTAGGTATTTATTAGTCCCTCCTTCCTCTCTTTCTCCTACTGTCTCTCTCTCACACTATCTGTTAATAGTGTAAATTAGCATATAAATGAGAGATAGCATGTGATAGAATCCACTCTGCTTCAATCTGTCCACTGGGACTTATGATTATCTCCGTCCCCTTCTCTTTTCTTTGCTCCTTATTATTCTTTTCTTCAGTGTGTCCGCCTCTCCTCTGTCTTATTCCTTCTTCTATTTTTACCCCTTTGCTTGCTGTTATTAGCAGATACAGTCAACGTGAGCCATTTGCTCGTTTTGTGATTATTTGTTTACCTGAGTGTGTTCGGGCTGCCTCTGTGTGCGGTTAGTTTAAGCGTACTTAATTGCTCCTGACTAATTAGCAGATGAGTCGAGGCATTTGGGAAATAGGGAGCAAACAGGCACACAAATAAACACACACACGCACAGATGAAAGCACACATTTATAGCACCTTCTTCTTCTCCGTGCGTGTCCTAAGTGTTCGTCTCTTGTTCCCTCTGTCTTGGCTTTGCGTCCCCAGACGGTTGAAGCCCAGCGGTACACAGCAGGAGGTGTTAATGATGTGAGGGCTGTGTGTTCTCTGCTGGGAGTGATCTGTTGTGTGTGAGCTGCTGTCTGTCACCATATGAATACAAAAACATCTTCATACATCAGACCCAATGCTTGTGTGTATGTGTGTGTGTGTGTGTGTGTGTGTGTGTGTGTGTGTGTGTGTGTGTGTGTGTGTGTGATGGCTCAGTGTAGGTGTGCGCGAGTGTAATTGTCTGCTTTTCCACTTTTCAGTTGTTCTGCATATTAAAAATCATGAATCTCCCTCCCCTCCACACCCCAAACAACACTCAAGACATCTTTACTGGGTTGTGTGTACCATTTATTTTCAGCTATGAGGCCTTTGCTTTGTCACCGCTAACTTTTTATAATTCAGATTTGTTGGTTTGTCTGGTGTCGTCTGGGGTTTTTGCACATAGTCTGCATATGTGTGGATGCTTGTGTTTTCTAGTTGGAGCCTGTATAAAGTCAATTCAGATGCATTATACATGTCAGAAAAAGAAAATAGTTGGTTAATTAACCCTTTAACCCCTGACGTGTCTGTGGTGACACGTTCTGAATAATTTCTTTTAAATATTCATAAAAATTGAACCGTTTGCTCAATAGTTAAAATTTCAAAATGCGCTGATAGAATAGACCTTGTTCTTTCCATAGACATCTGAGCATGCTCAGTCCACTCCCCCCACCACCTGTGTAATGGGGGGCAAATCACGGAGCAGTGAGTGAGACTGATTCACTATAAAAAAATAGACAGTGTATTTTTTTTCCCCATCGGTTTCCTTGTGGTCTTTGGTTTTTACTGTTGTTTGCAGTGTTATGGTGATTTTACTTTATTTTTTTTTTTACTGTATACTGAGTTTTGACCATGTAACTGCTTTTTGGAGTTCAACCAGGTGCCAAAAAGCAGCTGGACTGATTTAGAAAAAAAGAGCCCCAAAACATAAACTACTGGGTCAACATATAAATCCTTGTTGTTGTTCAGTGTGTTCCAGTTCACAGTTCATGTTCAACATCCTACATCTCTTATTGATGTACATTCTGAGTGTCTTATTTAGTAAAAACCTGTCAAACTTCAATTCCTCTTTATCTTTTTGTCTTATTCCACCCTGAAATAATGGCTCAGGGGTTAAAGGGTTAAAAAAATGTTTGGTGTGCGTTTTGTGGGATGTATTCACTCATGTATTAAAGTCTGTGTCGGGATTGATTATTTACATACATTAGCTAATTGCATTTTTAACATAACAATTCTGATGTTTCACACTGTTCAGGAGCAGAGAAGAACCTGAGAATGAAAAGGAGGAGTTTTTTTTGCAGAAAAATGAAAAGCATAGCATTCAGTACATTGTGGCTGTTGTCATAGATGGAGGCACATAGCTTGATAATGGCTGATGTCAACAAACACCTGGCTCCCAGTACAAAACACCCTCTCAGTTCTCAAGTTGAAGCTCCTTCAGTCCTTGTCGTGACTCCTCGCCTCCACTCCCACCAGAGACAGGAGTGTAGAAGTGGAGGTGTCGACATGAGGAGGGAGACATTAGGGATTTAACACTATGATGTTTAATTTTTTCCCACTGTACCACTGTGTTTTATGAACTCCACCAGACGGTGGTTATGTTTCTGTAAACTTATGATTAATGTGTTGTTTCATTCACAATGTGGCGTAATGTGGCGTAGGTTTTTATTTTAATTAACACATTTAAATAACTAATACAACTTAATATTGATGAAAACTTCCTTTATACAGTCTGGCTCCTGCTGTGGTTCATATACTCCAGATGTGTGTCATGCATCTATTATACATCAGGGGTCCAATTGCCAAAACGACTTCTGTAAGATTCCCACAAAGCATAGCTCTTCCAGCCAGCCCCCTCTGAATCAGAAATACTTTAGTAATCCCAGGAAGGGAAATTATTGGTTGACATAGTGCAAAACAATAGCCATGTATACAATAGTATAATACAATACACACAGAACGGCTCCAAATGAATATCCTTCAGGTTCATTTAAGGGAACTGAAACATCCGACAAGAGGACGCACCGAGATTAATTTTCTTGTCTCAGTCAAACATCCTCAGCCTCTTCTCAATTTCTTATTTATCACCTCCTGAGCTCCTCCATCCTTAATGGTGACCCGATCTTGAAGGATGTCCCAGTTCCATTAAATGTGCAGCGAGGAGCGCGGAGGCTGGTTACAGGAGGAAGTCTACTGGAGGTCTTTTTAGTGATCGAACCTGTGATGTGGAAAAGAGGTATGACGAATGTGGTGACCATAGAAACAAGGGCAGGGGCAGGACTTTAAAGATGAAAGTTTTCCTTAATCTGATGTCTCAGTCGACCTTCTGGTGTCCAGGTGAGCATATTATGCACACTTTGCACTTCATGTTATAAAAGCTCATATTATTTTTCATTATTTGTCTTTGGTCGAATTTCAAAAGTTGTTGATTTTTACATGATTTCTAAAATTCTGATCCAGCCACTAATATCAGCACAGTGTAAACAATTGAAAATTACTACACTAGCACGCTTCTCTGATGTGAGTAGAAAATACATATTGACGCATTTTATTTAGCATTTAACATTTGACCTAGCACAAAAACAATAATGCATTTAAATTATTCATATGAAGTAAAAAGAAATGTTTTTTGCATCCAAAAATATGGCTTGTTTAAATTGTGAATATGGCATTTAAAGGGTTAAAAAATATGCCAATTATTGATTATTTGGTATTTTTGATCATGGCTCAAGTTGATTAAATACAAAACTTTTTTAAAAAAGTTAAAAGCAAACTGTGTGAAAAAAATAATTGACATTACTATGGCGCTGCTCATATTACGTACTTTTGGTGGTTAGGAAGGGCCTCTGGGCGGGATACCAGAGGGATAAAGTGATCAAATGTTCAAACAAACTTGTGTGTGTTAAAAAAATGAATGGCATCCCTTTATAACTGATTGACTCTTTGTGCACTTCGTGATGGAATTAAAAGATAATCATACGTTTACATGACAGAGGCCTTAAAATACAGCGGTACATTGTAATTAAATAACAGACAGCTGTTCCACTTGTCATATAAATGATGTCTATTTAAAGTGACGGCTCCGTGGTGAGGATGTCTTCTTATAGTTAAATTCCTTCCTTCCTTCCTTCCTTCCTTCCTTCCTTCCTTGACTCCTCTCTCCTCTCGTCTTCGCTTCGACTCCTCCACTCACATCTCTGGTGGGAGTCGAGTCGAGGAGCTACAACTTGACTTGTCTGGAGTGAAACATAAGGACTTGAGAAGAGGCCACCGACTCTTTCGACTTACTTAGAAAAAGTTTAATGTCCATCAAGACATAACCTGTGGCATCAACAGGACAACAGGACATGCAGACACATTGAACCTCCTCAGACCCAGGAGCCCCACAGGTTTTTGGGCTTTTTTTAATTCAATAATTGCTTATATTGGAAACATCATGCAACAGTTTTTTTCTTAAAATTTTTTATGGTATGTCATTTGCGGTGAACAGTTGTTTCTTTTTTTTTTTTTGTCTAAAGCTGTGAATTTCTTGTCCTCATACGTGGACAGTGGGTCCTAGGAGGTTAAAAACCACATAATACAAGATAAAACAACCATCAAGATCATCTAAAACAGCCATCTCAGTATCATACCTGCCTTTTCCCAATGTACGGTCACGACCCAGAAAGGGTTACAGATAACAATCTGAGTAAAATAAATGCCAATAATATAATATACTACATGTTGAAACAGTAGAAGAGAGATCTCTGGAAGATTATATAAATGTTTACCTTTATGAAATGCAGAGGAACGATATGAGATGAGACAAGATGAAAGTGATGTCAGAGTTATGTGAAAACATGGGAATGATGTAAAAAGATGCAACCAGACTTTGAAAAAAAACATAAAAGTCATAAGAAGATGAAAATGATGTAAAAGTGGTACTAACAATAATATAAGACATAATGCATAACAGGACATTAAAGTAAAGAAAGGCTTTCAGATACATTGTTTTGACAGTGGGACAGTCAGTAAAATTAATTAGTTAAATATAAAAATCAGACATTTGGAGTAAATCTACTGAAGTTTGGGAACCACTGCCACATACCAACAGTAGAAATAAACCCTCATCCATATGTCCACATATGTCCACGTCCTAATCTGTACATCTCCCCAGACTTCCGTGATTACCTCCATTTGTCAAGCTAGGTTGTGGCCTTGGGAATAAATTATTCTCTCTGGTGATACAACCAGGGCAACAACAAATTAACCCTTTCAGAGCCTCATCTGCTTCTGCATAAGTGCCTTGTCATTCTCTGTCATACGCATGTCCCTGAACTACTCCTGTCTCATATCTAAACCTGGACATTCACACAGTCAGTAGGTTTATGTGACACTTAATGTGGATGTGGACAGGTGTCTGGATCAGCACTGATGTTGGTCTAGTGTTCTAAAAGTGATGCTCTAATGTTCTAAAATACATGTTCCTTTCACATGTGGTTTTTTTGTATTTTTTATATTTAGTTCTTGTATTTTTTATTTTTATTTTTTGCCACTTATGGGTAAGGAACCAAATATGGTAACTTCAAATGACTTTGATTTTCTACATGACGATAAAAATTTTTTTGAAATTTTCACAAAAGTAATAAAGTCTTGTTAGGTCCTCCAATAACACACTAGGCAAGGCAGATTTATTTGTATAGCACAATTCATACACAGGGCAATTCACAGTGCTTTACAAGAATGGAAAATGGTTGAAATGTAATATTTCAGAGTATTTCCATGAGTGCCCTATAAAGGTTTTAAAAAAAATAATCTGAATACAAATGGACTTTAAAAGCACAAATAAACATAGTAACCCGACTGAAAAGGGAGTATTAACAGTCAGACTAACACAGCCAGATAATGTAATTAAAGTGGATCTACTCCTGCAGTTGGGCTGGAGCGGGACCAGGTGTTCGGACCCAAATCCTGACCCAGACGTCGAACATCATGCATCTCATCTGAACCAAAAGTAGAGTGGACACACAGTACAGTATGTACACATGTGCAGCCTTGCCCACTGTCGTGCCACTTTACCCCTGCATTGATGACTTACTAACTCACTATTGGCTATTGTGTTCTGTGACAGCGTAGGTTAACAAGCTGAAAGAATGCAAACCACCACCTGTCGCAGCAGAGGCGACATTATTTCAATAATATATCATTTACACTTCCATACACAAGCACAGTAAACCAATGAAATGTTGTGGTCATCTAAATGTACGGACTGATCACCACACTCTCAGACCGTTTCTGACACTTTCAGCATCATGAGTAGGTGGAGACGAAACAGCAGGAAGCTTATGTCATGTATACATGGAATATTTTCTCATGTGTTTTTTCCTTTCATCCACATGAAAACTCCGGTTTAAGTCACTGAAAACAATTATCTCTGAAAACTCTGGCCAAAGTGGAGATTTTGTAAAAACTGTCTTCCTGTTTGTGTGCGTTCAGGGTTTGATTACAAAAATAACTGATAGCTGTCACTCTAGTCTCAAACATCACACTAGGAGACAAAAAATATATCAACGTCAAGAGTGTGACCTTTGTTTATCCTAACCCTAACCCCATGATGGCGCTCAACAGGCGTATTTATGCAGGTTTTGTGTAGATGAGAACTTTCCTGAAAATGATCTGGTGTGTATGATGTGAGGAAATATCCATGTGTGTAAATATCTCTGTGTTTATATGGCCCCAGACTTTAAAGTAATCACTACTTAAATTAAGCACCATACAGTGTATAGTATCTGCCTTTCGAGTGTGTTTTAATGTTGATAAGTTGATCTTTTCATGTGTTAGTTCTTCACATGTGTTTTTGGTTCAAGGCTCCGTCATTTGGTATGAGGTGAGATACTGCCACTCAGCTAAGACACCCACTGGCTGGATGTCTCCATCATCAGGACGATTAGTCTCCGCTAATGTTCAGCACGGCGTTACGCTGACGCACCATTTTCCCTGGATAAACACTCAGAGCTGGAGTTGGCTGATGCACATTCACACAAATAGAGTCGACGTCAGAGCAAACATTTGAGTAGTCTTAATTATTGCCTTGTGAAGACGTTTTTCCAGCGACCGAAAGATGAGGCCGAAGCCAAATGAAACACAGGCTTTGGCGCGGGCACTTTGAGACAGAAGACCAAGAAAATGATTGATCATACTGAGGAACAGTGGCACCTCTGTCTCACCAAACGGACACTTGTATTAGCTCGTATTTTTGGTTCTTGCTGGGTTTTTTTGCTGTCGAGCACCGGTGATGGCTGTGCACAGTGATGATGAGGAGCTGGAGTGATTGACCTGAAGTGAAGCACAGTGTGTCAGAATCCTCTGTTGGCTTCCACCCGACACAGGAGGAAAAATGTCAGACACACACACACACACACACACACGTAGAGCGTAGTGTTAAGATCTGACAGCCTTTCAGATCCCCACATTAGACCCTCTAACCTAATTCCTGGCTATCGTCTTACAAATCTAATCATGACACACCACTCATATTCAATATCACCAAACCTCCAGCCTTTTAGTTTGGCCTCTCAAACCACCGTGTAAAAGCTTCATCACAGGCCACGCTGATGAAATTACCCTCTATTATCCCCCTCTCTTCGTTCGCTTTTTCTCTGCAACTCTCAAACCCTCCATTCTGTCTTACTTGAAGGAGTGTGCAGATTTAATTTACAGGAGGACTCATGAGCCACTTAGCGCAATCTCTCTCTGTGTGCAAGGATTGATTGATTAGGTCTTATCTTGTTATCGGGGTCTGTGGTCGTTTGATAGGCCTGTTTGTTCTCTCACTAGTCTCCCAGTCTTTCTATCTGTATCCCTTTCCTTTATGTAATTTCATGCCTCTGTCTTTTATGTGTGTGTATGTGTGATGGCCTGCAGCTTCTCCGTCTACTTTTCCTCCAATGTGGGAATCAGACACTGATAAGGACGGATTGTCTTGCAAGATCAGAATTAGGAAATTACACGCTTTTCCCCGTCGCTGACTCGCACTCCCTCCCTCCCGCCCTGTGCCTTCATCTCTTTGTCCTCCTCCATCACTCACCTTGTCGGAGTAGATGGACATGCGGGTGGTGAGTCCCACCACAGGGATGCGATAGAAGCCTGCGG
>JAPQRQ010000001.1:24583337-24594229 GCA_037367365.1 Apogon talboti
CACACACACACACACACACACACACAGTCAGTGCAAATATACAGACTCACACAAGCGAGCCAAGCTCATTCACACCACAATATGATGACAGCTGTATCACCCACCTATTGACATGAGCTGTCAGAGGGGCAGTGACTAACATAACACATTATGACATATCCCACACATCCAGGTGGTGATTACAGCGCACGCACATTGTTACAGTTTAGAATTGTTCTTCAATTTAGGTTTTCCAACAGTCTAATTGGGACCAGAAATGACGTTTCTGCATCTAGTTATGTTTGGACAAGATTGAATGCCACCAACTTTACATTTTTTAATAATATGTTTACATTGCTCATGTAATTTGGAAAATGCTGAAGCTTAAAGGTACAGTGTGTAAGATTGAGGTGCCTTCAGTGGCAGCTCACTGCTCCTGATGTGCGCTATGTGCTAATGCTAACACTAGCTAAAGGGAATAGATAAGAATTTAGCGAGTCCGGTTCCATTATTGATATCACTTTTATCCCAATTTGATTCCCTATCAATTCTCATTGGATTAAGGAATAAACTATGGTACAAATGGCTTTGTTTGCAGTAAGTCTTTCATGTGAAACATTGCGCTAACATTTTGTATTCAACTCAAACAGACCTCATGCAGGGTTGTAAAGGTGTAGTTAAAGGAGTGTTAGATCTACCTGCTGCTCCTCTGAGCCTTGTCGTCATCTAAATGTAATTCTAGGACATGGAGATTATTCAGAAACAGTAGTAAAGCAGGTTGACACAGTGAAATGATGCTAACATTAACAGTATCACTAGAACCTGGAGGAGTTTAATGTTAGCGGCTGTTACAGAGGACGCCTTTCTGCAGGCTCCGCCTCCAGAGTCACCGCTACAGCATGTTTTTGTAACTTTTGTAAATTGTGCATGCTATAAATGCACAAAATTATCAGCTAACTGCAGCAGAATGCTAATAAAAGCATCGTTTAGCATTTGCCATTAATACCTTGTTGCTATCTGTCATGTTGAAAAGTTCAAAGGTTATTTTCATCATGGCAACTTGTGTATCAAATTTTTTTCCCAGTTCCCCAGCGGAAAATACAAGGGGACTTTCATGTGCATTTTTGAACTAGTATTTACCATAATTCCCATAGCACATGAAGGCAGGATTAGACACAACAGAACTCAAAGGTCACTGTCAAATCAGTTGAGGAAGGTTCCGCTAAAACTGAGATGAATGAGATGTGGATATACACCGTTTAGATTCTAGTGATTGCAGGTTGAATCTGCTTCATCGAGGGAGGCAGAATAAATGAAAACAGCCCAGTGCATTTGTGTGCATTTTCTTTTTTCCCTCTTTCCTGTTTTTTACTGACTTGTTTTGTTCAAACCATGAAGTGAACTAAACTATACTTTGTGAGCATTTACCCTTTTACATGGTAAATTGTTTTTGCTGTTCATGTGTATGAGATTTTATTACTTTCTCATCTGTTCTATGGAACTATTCATGTAAAAACTGGTCACTTCTCTTATTGTTGCCAGAAAAGGGGATGACTCTTCCTTTGGTTGGAGGGTCGTCTTATCTGTACACACCGATATGGTTAAACTATAATTACAGCAACAAGTCCTTCAACCCAAGTGATGATGTTTGGACCCCATCTATGATTTGATCCATATATTAGCAATAGTATAAAAAAATACAGCAAATCTACAAAATGTACAAATAATGTAAATTACAGTGATTAAATGGTCATGGTTTGTATGGAGAGAGAAACTGCAAAATCGGTGACTTATCAGTCCTACAACACTTTACCTGAAGATACTAAGTTGAGCTAAAGTGGCAGAGAAGTGTGTCTGCGGGATGCATTTAGACTCCAACAGCTCAGCCAGGCTTCCAGGGCAGTTGAACCTCCCACAGATGGGCACACTCTGTGATACAGAGGCTGAGGATATGAGAGGGAAATCAGGGCCAGAATGTGGTCAGCACGCTTCTTTTACTATTAGGACCTTTTAACTTTGGATCAGGGATTTCCATACCTTCTCTAACCCGTGTGAAATATTACCAGCTGACAGACTTATCAGCAGAAAACCGAGCGGCCATCATCTCACTGCACGTGTGCATGTGTTTGTGCATGCAGTTGACTGTGTGTCTAAGATTAGACAAGACAGCAGTTGCGCTTCAGTGGACAATAATCAATGATCGCCGCTGCTACAACAACTATTAACCTTTGTTGGGTGTGTGTCTGCATGTATCGCATAAATGTGTTTGAAGATACAGGAAGGAAGAAAGAAGTAGGCCAGTCCTGCTGCTTTAGCAATATGGAAAGTCAAAAGAGAGAAAAAAAAAGGCAAGAACAGGAAAGAGTAAAAGTGTTCACTGCATAGCAATGCAAACTGAAATGATGTGCATAACAAACCAATTATACCTCATCACAGCTGCACGGGAACAAAAAGGCATCAGTGCATGAAATAGTCTATTATGATAAGAATTAAAATAGTCTATCAAGATCAGATCTAGAATAAAGTAGTGTGATAAGAACTAAACAATCACAAAGCGAATGTGGTACATGATTGCAGCGTCTGATATGTCCCCCAGGTTTCACATCAGTGGAAACGGCAGCCTGCGAGGCCCATTTAAAACAGTTAAATCACAGCTTTGATCACATTAGTAGAAAAGAAAGGCAGAACTTTTAGTACTTTGTTTGAGCTCCTTTATGCATACTGCCAGGAGAGAAAAAAAGAAACAAAACAAAAAAAAACACAGAAAAAGACAAAAAAACCCAACTTAATTTTCCACTATTAAACTGAAGAGACACTCTACCAAAATGTTCTCTTGCTGAGGTCTTCAGTCGTGGGACATGGACCATAAACTTCTTAAACAACTGTTGTTACTGCTGTTCTGTATGTCCAGTATACTTTAAAGTGGGGTGTTCCTCAAGACACTATCATTGGCCCACTGATGGTTTCCATATATATGCTCCCTCTTAGCTTCTATTTCCTTTGAGTTTTTCTTTCTAAACTGTTTTAACACTGCTTATGATGAAAGCTATGATAAAAGGTAGTCGACTTGTTTAGATTTAAGGATATGTTACATGGCTTGTATGAAAATAAAATGTGAAAGGTTCTAGCTCCCCCCCCCATGGATCTTTCCTCATAAAATGTGGTTATAAATTCATAGGCATCATATGTTTAATTGATAGTAGAAGCTGAGAAAATAACTCGTCTCTCACCATTGACCACTCTACAGTACAATCAAACCCTCTACTGTTTTTTTTTCAGACATAAGATTGCATTAGGCACAGTTGTAGGAGGTCATGCAGAAGTGTATTTCTTTATAATAAGCCATTAGACTTTTGGATATGAAAGTAAATGTTAAATAAATTGCTCCTTTCGTATACCTTGTTTGCAAATATAAATGCATTTGGTGTGAGCATATCTTAATAGTACCTGATTTGGCACTTAACATACACAAAAGTCAGTTTAGGTTGAGCAAACAGCCTGTAAGTTGTTTTTCAAAGAGGATATAGTCTCAGGCTGAAGATGAGATAAAATAATTTATGCTGACACTGTGTCCCTGTTATAGTGAAAACTGTGTGTGTCTGTGAGTGTGTGATAGATGGCCTCTCTAGCTCTGACAGATGCTGTAGAATCACTCAGCCACGCCAGCCTGGCTGGTTACCGGGGGCAACCCTGTAAATCTGACATTATGGGCTGTTGACAGGAGAAACGGTTGTTATCATAACCCACAGTGAGTTACAGGAAACACACACATCTCTCAAGTTCTCTGTATGACAGGAATATAGCGTTTCACACACACACAGATAGATGGGAGATGAGAGTCTGAATGAGGTATTTGGAGATAATTTGGATTTACAGCTCAGCAGCATGTAAAGGTATTGGAAGTGTGTGATCTAGCAGTGTGTGTGTGCGTGTGTGTGCGTGCGTGTCTATGTTTTATTCTTCAGTAAGAAGGATGTGATACAGTGAAGTGATGAGTGTGGGAAACCTCACCATGAGCAGGTCACAGGAAACAAGATATCATACCTGGCCCTGTCTAATCCTCACCATGAAATGATGTACATTCACACACACTATGTGACTTTCAGACAAAATGCTCCCTCTCCTCATGAGTTTCCATCCAGATGTTTTTTAAAGACTTATTTTTTTATTTATTTCTTTTTTTGTGCCTTTATTAGTTAATTGTGCTAAGAAACCAGAAATGGAGTGTGTGAATGACGCGCTGCAACTGAACCGACTGACTTCAGGCCTCAGTGTGTGTGGTTCCATGTTCTGCCCAATGAACCACCAGTGTCTCATCCAGCTGTTTTAAAGCTCCTACAGACTCCTGCAGTCCTGAAGTTTATCAGAGCCACATTTTGTGAGTTGCATCTAATGACCTTGACTACAACAGCACTAAACAATAAAGCCACTAATGGTCACTAGTCAAACCACAGTAATCTAAACATCAGCACTGGCTAAATAAGCTATAAACTGGGAAATTGTAGAATTGTTCTAATCTAATGGTTGGAGCTGGTCCATAGCAAAATTTTTATTGTGCTTTTTGTTGGTAATTTACTATACCTTCTGGCTTTTCCAAATTTTTGTACACAAATATGGTAGTTATGGTAATAATAATCTACTAACGACAAGAAATTATATGTTTTTTGTTTTTTTTTTATGTATAGTTTTCTTGCAAGAGGACCCCCAACCCCAAGGCCATGTGTCTTTGTCATCCACTAATCTAGGATGTAATACTCAAAAAATTTTGGGAAATTAATTTTTTTTCTCTTTCCATGACCAGGTATATTGGTATTTTTTTCTCATTTTTTATCTGGGACGATCTTCATCTTAATGGGACTTTACCTGGTTAAATAAAGGTTAAAATAAGCAAAACTACAAATTTAGCAGTGCATGTTAAAGAAAAAAAAAAAAGTGAAGCAGATATTGTAAAACAGAGACGAACCCTAGGAGGAGGCTGTTGGGGGCAGATTGGGCAGAATATCAAGGGAGCCTAGGGTTCACACTTCATTTCCAACCAAAGTTATAAGCCGTGTTGACTTTTGAAACATTTATCATATACCTTTTGTATTTTAGCCTATACGATGGTATATTTTCTTACCCCTAATCAAGTTGTCTTAGTGCAACAGTTATGCAGCATTTTCAGCTCTATCTACAGTATTTCCCTGAGCACCTTCAATGGCAGCCCACTGCTCCTAGTTTGCTAAGTGCTAATGCTAATGCTAGGTTCTATGTGTGTTTGGATGGGTAAAATGTGCCTGAATTTACCTACGGAGATAAGTCAGTTGAATTTGACTTTTATGTCCAAAACTTTTGTGCATAGAAGTGGAGACTGAAGCCCCATTGACACAACAACGGTTTTATGACGAAACGCAAAGGTTTTCTTGTACTTTTGTCCTCACACATCATTTTGGACGACCTAAAACTATAGAAACTTTTGCACATGGTCTCCACAGTGGAATTTTTCTCAAAGGTAATAGCCATCGTTGCTGCAGTTTTCATTGAAAACGCTGATGCCAAGCGACGCTCTGTGCATGTGCATTACAATGTCACTCACAGAGCCAATGTGCAAACCAGACGACAACGCTAACATCTGGCTGTACTTGTTCTGGTCTGTGGAGGAACATGTAGGGGTCATATGCATTGTGTTGCTACAAAGTTAGCTCTTCAACTACTGGCCTGGCATGGGTACTATAGTGTTTTCAGTCCTTTCGGTGTTCCAGTCTAAACGGGGATCATCGTTGTGTAAACCCAACAAGGCAAAGACATACTTTTGTGTTTTTGGGTGAAACATTGTCATGTAAACAGGGCCTGAGTTGACCTGTAGTGTTGTTCAGGTGTGAGGACGAGGTGAAATTGTGAGAAGCAAATGTGGAAGAGTTTGAAACAGATACTGATCCAGATCAGGAGCTAAAACCACTTTGGACCTGTCAATCAACAGCTCAGGTAGGTGTTATTGTATGAAACAACTACATCTAACTGGAATTTCATGTTTGCCAAGAAGATGATAATGAAGATAATCCAACACTTGATATTTGTGTAACAGTCTAGAGTCGAACTCTGCTAAAATTTGTGGCACATTTGGAAGAAAACCCAACTTCTGTCTACGCTCCTTGTTTCTTTTCCTCGCTCGTGGTCTTTTCCATCCCTTTCCTTTCCCTCTTCGTCTCTCGCTCTCCGTCTGGGTGTTCCCGTAGTAATGGTGTGTGCTGTGGGAGCAGCAGGAATGGCCATTACCATCCATGGATCACTGGCAGAGGCCTGCACACAGTGGACTCACATGAGAGAGGGAAGACGGAGACGGAGGGAAGGAGTGGGGAGGAGGTCAAAAAGGTACTGCCGAGAAGAATCAACACAAGGGAGGAAAGAGGGAATGAAGAGACAAGATGGCAGCAGGAGCGGGATATTATTTCACGCAGTTATTATAATGGAGTCATTCCAGAGTGTTTGTAATGATGGAGGATCTAAGTAGTAGCTACGATAAACCGCTTGTTGGGTTTCGTGCAAATATAATAGCACACATGCTCAGTGCGCTTTTCTACTTGGGTCAGAATTTGGATGAAAGTCCAAACATGCCTCAAACCCGCAGAATTATGGGTACTAAAATAAGGACAGATTCATGGCTGTGGCTTTATTTCATCCAGGAATTTTTAATGATGTCAAATGTAATGCAGTCTTCAGTACAGAAAGGCATCATTAATGCTCAGTAGTACAAGTAAAACCGTAACGTGTTGCCCCGAAACCCGTGTAAAAAAATAAATAATAAACAACTGGTTCTTCCACTTTGTTAGTCTGCGTATTCTGCTGCACCTACAAAAAAAAAACTCAACTCAATGTTCTGCAAATATTTAACGATATATTGCATTTACCATTATATTGCACAGGAACTGAATTCTATTTGCATTATTTAACAGAACATATACTTACATGTTTATATTGAATATACAGTCAATACTATGTGTTCACAGTCAACATGTCTTTGTTTTAGTAGCTGAAGTCATTTCAGAAAAGATTATGTTTTAATTGTGGTGGAACAAATAGGCAGATCCTTTACTTCAATAAAAGTACAACACTGAAAGTTCAATAAAAGCATTCATCATGCAGAATGTCTCCTTTCAAAGCATTACAGTAGTGGGTAAATTAGTATTATGGCTGCATCACATCGTAGGTTTTTATGTGAAAGTTGTCACACAAATATAGTTATTCGCTGCTGAGCTGTAGTGGAGTACAAGTGTAAAAATGCAGCAAATCGAGATGCGAGTGAAGCACAAATGCCTCCGAGTACTTGTGTGTGCAGTGCTTGAGGGAAAAAAAAATGTAAAAGCCATAATTCATGTTCAGATAATGAAAATGAGTGCAGTTCTGTTAGATCGTATATTATTTTCATCCAAAGGCGTATATCAAAACCCATCATATGATGATGAATCAATAGGGGAAATAAAAAGAACTGAATTAACCTGCGCAAAATAGTATGATTGTGTTTTATTTTTACTGCAACTTCACAACCGGTGCAACCTATAAATACATTCATGTGTCATGTGCGCGTTCATTCCCATATTTGGACAATCACACATAATATAACCAATTGATTGACTGTCATCATGTTAACGTCCACAGAGCTGATTGTATTTCTTTTTTTCTTTGTTTTATTTCTTTTGTGGAGCTGATTAAGAAAGTGAATTCCCCCCCGGGAAGTTCATCTGTATTTGGATCTCAGTATTAAAATCATGTTGTAGCACTAAATGCAGATTTTTTTTTTCCCAGTGTCACCTTTAACAAACTTTAACAAACTATTTCACAGATAAAATGAATAAACATAAAAACGCCTGAGAAATTAACTGGGGCATTACCTTATTAATTAAGTGAACTTGGTATAGGTTTTATCACAGATCTACTGTATATGACAGATAAATTTGATATTTTACTACAGTTAATATAGTTACTTACACATAGGACTGCAACTGGCTTTTAGTGACATTTTATAAAGGAAATGCAAAATCCAGGTGAGATTAAAAGAGGATTAGAGCAGTTATTGAATGAAAATAAGAAATATAAATAAAACAATAAATACAGCAAAAATACTAAGTAAGCATCAGTAAATAAAAAAAAAAGACGTAATAGAAAAAATTAGGCAATAAGCGGCTATTATGTGCTGTTTGTTTGGATACATGTCACCATGTTTTAAAGAGCAAGAGCTCTACTAAAGTCAGATGACAATGGCAAAAACAAAGACCCACTCAATAGAACACTGACCCAAATAAACCCCATCCATAACAGACGTGAAAACCTCTGACATGACGCAGACAGCAGCGAAACGATAACACTACAACTCGTAACGATTATACAGAAACCAAAAACAGACAGTAACAAGCATTTACCAGGTGATGGAGATGATTCCAACACTTGGTTCCATCGTACTTTTGTAGAAACGGCCCCAAATTCAACTGTGGTGGTTACATTTAGAAAAGCATTAAAAAAAAAATTATCCATTTATTTTCATGTGAATTGAAATTCTTATTGTACTCATTGGATTTGGTTGAATCTGCAGTGTGTGAAAGCGATTTGTAAAAGAGCAAGTTGCAAAATTATGCCTTTTGATGAATAATATGAATTATTACACCGTCACCCATAAAGCTGGAATAAAATATGTGTACCTCTTCTCATAAAATGATTGTGACAGTGTGATTTATTCTTAATAGATAAAATGTAACTGGTCAAAGATGATGACTGATGTGTAGAAATAGGAATAAAAGAGGAATGTGTCTGAAAACAAAATTATTCCAACTTTATGGGCAACAGTGTACCTGCTGTTCTGAAGGCAGTCATTATTCTACAGACACAGTTACAGCTGCACGGCCGTGTTGCACTGTTTCACTTTATTTACTCTTATCTGCTGCTTCACTAAGTTTTACAATGATAGTAAAAAATACTGTTACACTTTATGATTTTAAGTTTTTAGACTTTATTATTTAGTATTTCTCTTTAAGCATCTCAAGCTGCAAACCTCATCTCAATGTACAATACCATCGCACATATGGCTATTCTATTCTATTCTATTCTATTCTATTCTATTCTATTCTATTCTATTCTATTCTATTCTATTCTATTCTATTCTATACCAGTGGAACGGCCTGTGGTCCTCATTAAAAGGTCAATAAATACTAAGAGCCCTTTTTTTTTTTAAACTTATAAACTCACTATAATGTACATAAGAAACACTGAGGGTGCACCAGGCAGAAGGCGAGGAGCGGCCTACAGTTCTGTAACTCCTCTGTTCTAAAGCGGAGCTGTAATGAGACGGCTGTGTAGTTGTTGTCATTCAGGGACTTGTGCGAGTGGCGGGAGTGTGGCAGGTTTGTACCAGAGCTGACCTTTCTGTTGTAACGCCCCCAGTATAAAGGGAAGTGCCACACAAAGAGCTCTATTAACAGAGAAACCAGATATAATGGGGAAACAAGATGGGCCTTTAATGGGGACAGGCAGGCCTGTCAGCATGCATAATGTAACAGTCGTGTTAAAACAACACTGAGGCTCGATGTGCTCCTCCTTCAACACACACACACGCGCACACACACACACACACGAACAGAAACAGCCTTTATGAGAGACCCAAGTTATTAATTCACACACTGGCCTTCATCTATGAAATATTCTCCATGCACAGCGCACATTTCTCTTGCTAGGATGGGAATCATTGTTGTGTGTAATTATGAAGACAATGTTCGGAGGGATTATCAAAGAAGTAAGGGGGGAGATAAGAAAGCGGCAGATGAAGAGGGTGCGAGGACGAGAAGAAAGGGAAGTAGAGAAGGAAAGAAAGAACAGAGGAGGTGGTGAGAATGGAGAGAGGAGGCGAAAGATTACCCGTCGGCTCTGTGTTTGTGGAGCTATCGTCCCGGCGCCTCCTCTCGGTCCCTCCTCCCTCCTCCCTCGCTCCTTCTTTCTCTGTATTAGCATGATAAAGACATGGAGGAATAGGGCAGCCGGCAGGTCTTTGGACATGGAGACAATGCTATCGCCAGAACAGGCGTGTACAGCAGGGGAACAGCCGCCGAGGGACGACACAGCAACACACACACGCACACACACACACACACACACACACACAAACACACGAACGCACCACTGATGCAAACCTATACAAGACAGACAAACATGTAAACACACACACAGAACTGTGGATTATAGTGCCCAGGGGGAGGTTAAACAATAAGAGGTAACATACAATCAAAGACAGCAGCGTCTCCAAACCGCAAGACAAGGAAACACATTCACCACAACAGCTTTTGTTACGTGGCTCCGGGTTTTCTCTCAAGTATTTGTTGCTCTTAAGTCAACCTGAGCAGGACATTTCTTCACTCAGTATCAGACTCACACTCCAAAAACAGGTTTTTCCAAAGACCTCCTGTACACTTTAGTGTCATAAACTTCAAAACAACATGCGCATTTATTTATTTTTTCCTAAATTACGGTTTTTGTTGTAATTTAAGTAACATTTTCCAAATATATGAGTAGGATCTTAACGCATTGGGATCTTACAATACTAATTACACTCGCATTGTCTCTTAATTTCAGAACAAAATCAAACTAAATTGAATACTAGATGTAAGACTTTAACGCTGTGATACTATGGTATTAATATAAATAATGTATTAATATCAATATACGACTAATTCATGACAATTCTTAGATTCTCAGAGTCTGTTCTAATTGAGTGTTATGAAGCTGAACTTGTCACAATCACATTAAAAGTTGTATTTTCTTCAAAGGAATGAACAAAAATAGTATTGTGAATCAAAACTCCAGGTACATGAAAGATGTTTTTCCCCTTTCCTTAGTGGTGTGTTAACTATAGCCAAACTGTGGACTGTCAATCAAACAAGTTCATCACTACA
>JAPQRQ010000001.1:24607319-24621120 GCA_037367365.1 Apogon talboti
AATAATAATAATAATAATAATAATAATAATAATAATAATAATAATAACAACAACAACAACAACAACAACAACAACAAACATGGCGATGACAGAGGCGGTTTTACTAATGTTTATACTAATGTTGACATTCAGAAGGGTAGTTGTCATAAATATGCCGGTAGTTTTTCACTAACTCACAAAGTTCCACTATTTCTGGAAATTATTCTCTTCAAATCTCAACACTGCCTCCACGGTTCCCGGTGGTACTGTTCCGTATTCTCTGTCCTGGTTCGCATCCACAAGCTCCCGGAGAAGGGACAGAATTACGTACGAAATCTACGCAGAGGACAGACAGAAGGCTCCGTCCCTATCCGTCTGTGTCTTTAACGTAGAGCATAAATGAGCCCTAAGCTGAACAAATATGAACATCCTGAGATGTCTTAAGAGAAGTACGTGTAACTTTAACAGTATTCTGCCTGTTCCTAAATGTTTTGTGTATTCGTAGATCCACTGTGGTCTGTAAGTGGTAACGCACTTGTGTCAATGATAAACTGAGCCATAATATTGTAAAACATTGCACTTATTTTTCTCAAGACATTTCAGGTTGTTCATGTTATTCACATTTTTTAAGGAAACGTTGTAGCTGTGAACACTTCCATAATGTAATTTCGCTTTTTTCACGGTTATTATTTTACTTGTTAAAATGACCCCTGCTCTATAATGTCAATTTTCAACATGCGGAACGCCCGATAGAGGTCAAGGTCATTGGACATGTCAACTAAGGGGAAATTTATTCAACTCATAAAAATGTCATTAATCCTACTCAATGCCTTCTGTGTTAATCAACTTTGCACCTTTTTGGTTAGCACTTCCACTTCACAGCTAATAGTTTCTGGCCTTTCTGTGTTGACAGGGGTCAGGGGTGCTCTGCTCTGCCCCCCCATCATTAAAAACAGGTACAGATAAGTTAAGTCTCCTGTCAATGCCTTAGACCCAGATCCTCATGAAGACCTGGAGTTGGTCCAAAGCGCCTTCAATGGCCGCTCTCTGCTCCTAATGTGCTCAGTGCTAATGCTAATGCTAGGTGTTTTGTGTATTAGGATGGGGAAAATACTGGCTGAATTTCCCTACACAGATAATAACATTAATTTAACTTTATTTAACCTGTTTTAATTTAAAAAAAATACAAACGAGAGACAGCATTTAGTATGACGTAATGCTAGTTGTTAAAAAAAGTTCATAACACCTAAAGGATAATTCCAGACTGATTTAACATTTATAGCTTCAGTGAAAGTAATTTATTTTACGTATGTAACTGTAACTAATACATTTAGTCATATCTGGTATTCTAAATGATGTATTTTATTATTCTCCAGACATACATTTTGCAGATGGCTTCTGAACACTTGCTGCTGTCTTTGAACTGACATGACATTTATGTTCATGAAAACTACCTGCAGTTCATTCAACCGTCATGTAGACACACACACACACACACACACACACTGTCCTGGGGAGGCTGACATCAGGTTTCCTCTGTCCCGCTTTAAGCTTTCATGGGGGGGCAGTGGGGTCTTCCTACTGCATCCTTCTTTCACTCCCCTGCTTTCCCCTCGTCTCTCATCCTGGCTGCTAAAGGTGAAAGGTCGCAGAGTCTTCGGAAGCATCCTGTGTGGTGATGTTAGAGGGCAACGATCCACTCCCCAGCGGGATGGCAGCAAACACTCACACAAGCCCACACTGACGTCCAGGCGGAGCAGACACTGTGGAACCTGCCTGGTTGGTCAGTCTGCTTGGGGGAACTAATTGTTTTTAGATGAGGCAACTTGAGAGAGAGAGTCCGGAAGGGAGGACGGAGGGAGAGCAGGAGGAAAGCAGGGAGCTATAAATTAACGATGTGCCGGATATTCAGTTTCCACATGGGTTTTGGTGAGAAAGCAGCAGATACTTTATCTCTTTTTTTCTGTGTCTGGCTGCCCCTCAACCAGGCCACACACACACTTCAGCATAAAATGTATTGTGATGCATTTTCTAAAGTGTCCAGTTGTCCATCTAGTGAAATTTCAATGATACCCACCTCTAAGAGCCACTCTGCAAAACAAACCACTCAATAAGCTGGAGGTAATGGAGACTGCAGGTCAGGCTTTACAGCAATATCATTACCATACACACACTGGCACACACACTCGCACACAGTCCCATTGTCTGGGCAGTACTTATTAGTGCCCATGCTAACAGAGTTTGTCCATAAGTGACCTTAATTAAGTGGCTAGCGCCATTAACTGTGAAGCTAAGAGGCTAAGAGCTATCCATCTGCATGTGAATGTGTGTTTTTATGATAATGGCTTTGTTGAGGTGTGTACTGGAATACTAACAACGGCCTGCATGCAAACCAAAATGGATAAATAGGCAATTGAAGTTGAATGCTGAAGAGAGGATGGTTTAGATAAGTTACTCATTGTAAAAAAGACAAAAACAGGGAGCAACACCAAGGGCTGTTTTAAATGCAGGTTAGCCCCATTTAGATTCACAAATGCAGTGCACACACACACACACAGCACTCAGTGTGGACTATCAGCTCTCATTAGTTATGAAAACACACATGAATGTAATCTCACCAGGCTTTTAGAAACAAACCTATCATTCATGTATTAATGGTGATTAAAAAAGGGGGGATATTTAATATGTGTTATTGTCTTTGCTGGTGGTGGAATATATCTCGAAAATTTCCATGAACGTCTGTCATGGTATTACTTGTCTTGTGTGCTTGTGTGTTTTAGTGTTTTGTGTCTCACTCTGTATATTATAAATACACATAATAACAGCGCTTTAATTCTTGCACTTTGAAATATGCACTTTATACCAGTTTACTGTGACTGGACTGCAATTAGACTGTATTTGTGTTGAAATATGTATCATTTTATTGTTTGTAACCTACCAAAGGGACTACAGATTCGATTCGATTATCTTAGATTAGATTAGATTAGATTAGATTAGATTAGACTTTATTGATCCCACAAGGGGAAAATTCACTGGTCAAGGGAGCAACAGGATAAAGTGTAAGAAAAAAATGTATGCATAAAGGTACATGAGATCACATATAGATGCAATACTAACCCTTGCATATTCACATTAGTATAATATACTACATTAATTAAATCCCTTTAAGAACTATGGAAACAATGACGAGTGTGCAACTGTGTCACCGGTGACGCAATAGTCTTATAAGTGCGTAATGTCAAAAAAAATCTACCTGTGGGTATAAATAAAGTAACCTGAATCTGAACCTGATGTTCCTTCCAAATATAATAAAATTAATCCTTTCATAATTTCCACATTTATATATTATATAGTTATACATTCATCCTCAAATAGTTTCTTCCGCTGTAGGGTCTCAGGAGGCTGGAGACGATCTTGGCTAACATCTGGAGAAAATGAGGTAGACCTGGACATGTAGTCAGTTTATCACAGGGCTGACATTAGGAAGTGAACGACTATTCACTCTCACACTCATGCATGTAGTGAACACCTATCTATCCTATTTGTCCTATAGAAAGAGGACAGAACCTGCAAACTCCACATAGAAACTGTACTTTGGCTTGGTTTATCATGATAGAGTTCTCCAAAAAACCTGAGCTACAACCCTGTATTTGGTTTCGACATCTTCAGTCTAATGTCTGCGACACTATAGGTATTTTGTAAAATAAGCACTTTTCTTTACATTTGGGTTCTCATCTACACATAATCAGTGTTTTAAGTCTCTAAAACATTGGAAAATACCAACAAACTGCATGAACGCGCTTCAGAAACCAATTTACACATGTCTGTTGTTGTTTTGTGTGATGACCATGCACCTGAAACATTACATTTAGGTCAGATACGGGTGTAAACATGTGCCGGTGTTGTGATGGGATCTACATGTATAATGTCTTCATGTTAAATGAGAAAACAACAGGATGGATTTCCCAGTGAAAAACCACTGAAATCGCCCTCTGTGCTTGTGCGTTTCTGGCTTTGTCGTTGTTGTTGTTGATGATGCGGCTGTAGCTAATGGATTCTCGCGCCACTCGCTCGTAAAGCCGCTAAACTGGGGTCACGAGGTCAAAGGTCACGGTTCTTCCCTTTGATGTGACCCTGACATCCTGGGAGGAAGAGGAAGTGTTAGAGGAAGAGGATTCTTCATGGATTAATGGGAAAACACAGCACACGTGAACACACACATCTGTATCTGCACACGAGGGTCTCAACATGTCTGAGGAATCAGTCACAACACGTCAACACACACAGGAGCTGTGACAGAAGACACACAAATTCAATTATAGACCAAGATTTTCCCTGTTTTATCAAGTGATAATGGAGGTTTTTGTGCTGGAACCTGCATGTACTTAACATTTAAGACTTCAAACATTTACTGCCCAAAATGAGCAACATCAAATTCTATCTATAATTACAGGTCATATCTTCAAGAAATAAATAATTAGAAAATTAAAGTACAATGTACAGTTCAAACATAAATCATGACTAATTAAAAACTATACCTGCGTTCCTACATATATTGAAAAAGCTTAAAATAGCAATTGTTTATCACTCTTCACTTCATAATTTGAAGAATCTATCTATCTATCTATCTATCTATCTATATATATATATATACACATATATACACATATACACAAATATAAATGTAACTATGTGATTAGAATTATATAAGTTATGAAGAAAGTAACTTTTAAATACAGTGGCCTTGAAGGTAAAAAAAAAAAAAAAAGATCAAAATTTGGAAAACTCAAATTTTACGTAAAATTTTGTTTTGTGAAATGATATTTTTTCTGATATTTCATGTTTTCTTAAAAGTTGTTCTATGAAATCTATTCAGTTTTGTCTTCCATTAAATATTCTTGCTCTGTGTAATGTTTTTTAACATTATGGTATTTCCTCTAATGTCACTGTGTTTTATCAACTTCTGTTGCATTTTGTGAAAAGTCGTGTTTTTCCAAGTGTTGCATTTCATGAAATATTAGTGTTTTGTGAAACGTCTTGTATCTATAATAAAGTGACTTTTCTTAAGGGTTTTGTGTTTCGTCTGAAACGTCATTGTGTTTGTGTGTGTGATGCATTTTCTGAAAAGTCATGTTTTGTGAAATGTTAGTTTTGTGAAACATTTATTTATTTTTTTATATTCTATATTTTCCAAAATCTTGTTGTATTTTTTGACATGTCCTGTTTTCTAAAATGTTATGTTTTCTGAAATGTTGTGTTTTGGTGAAAGTTGGGTTTTTTTGTTTGTTTTTGTTTAGTTTTTCTAACCTTTTCTAAATGTTGTGTTACCCATAATGGTGTTGTGTTTTATCGTCTGAAATGTTGTGTATTCCTTAAATTGTTTTTCCTCAACAGTTGTTTCATTATCTGGTTTGTCGTCATTTCTGAAATGTTGTTGTGTTTCATTAAATATTGTTTTGTCAAATGTTTTCTTAAATGTTATTGTATTTAATTTTTGTTACCTCAATTGTCATTGTTTTTTTTATTAACTGCTGATGCATTTTGTTGAAAAGTCATGTTTCGTGAAACGTTTTGTAAAATTTTGCTTTGAAATGTCATCGTTTTCTAAAATGTTCTGTTTTCTGTTTCATTAAATGTCCTGTTTCTTTTGTTTTTTTTAGTTTTCTAAATGCTATTGTGTTTCATAATTTTTTTAAGTGTTGTATTTTCTGAAATGTCATTCAATTTTTTCAGCTGTTTTCTCCAAACTTTTTTTTTTTCTGCAGTTTTGTTGTATGCTGTGAAACGTCGTCGTATTTTGACCTTCAGGGCCACTGTAGTTGCAGTTAGCTGAAATCTCAGGCAGAGGTGATTCCCCACAAATCAATTCACAGTAACAAAAATGTAAAGTAGACATCCAAACATTTAGGTCTGCACATACACGAGGGAAAAAAGCAAGAGAGCGTGAACTTTTCATGGGAGGATGATGAGGGCGAAGGCTTTGCAGTATGTTTTTCTCATCGCACGCTGAAGAACTTCAACTGTTACACAAGCTCTGTGCACCTCTCACCTTCTTCTGAAAATATAATTCGACTTATTAAAAATCATTATTGACAGAGGATCTCAAAGTGTGTTACATTATCCAGAGAACCCATGGCTTCATACACAAGCAGTCCACACATACGGAGTGAACGGGGCCAGATTCTCCCCAGGACTTGACTTGCATTAAAGTTTAAATGTGTTCAATTTGGACGGTCCTAATATTGGAGTGGAGTATCATTACCGACCTTATTGGATGAGTCTGAGCAGAATAGATTTCTACTGATGAGATGAAGAGGCCTCGGGCGCACAGACCACACAGACACACACCATCCTGCCTCTCACACATGGTGCAGTACTTTACCACTGAGCCGTATTTTAACATCATTTTCTCATCACGGTTTTGACATCACACAACATTACGCATTACACAGCCATGATCCATATGGTGTTATCCAAGGGTCTCAGTTTGGACAGAAGACGTAACCACTCACAAATACAATCCCTCAGTTGCTTGATTACTATAATGTATGTAGTGTATGAGGAAAGTTAAACCGTAGGTCCCCAGAGGGTCAGAATACAAAACACAAAACACACGTATATTCAGAAGTGTTGTGTGGAATGTCGTGTTTTTGTGAAATATTGTTGTGTTCTGTGGAATTATATCGTGTTTTGTGCCGTATTCCTCTGAAATGTGTTGTCGTATTTGTGAATTGCTGTCGTATTTTGTGAAATGTGTTTTGTGAAATGTCATTGTACTGCATTTCATGGCATAGTATCGGATTCTCTGACACGTTTTGTGCAATAAGTGTTGTTGTCTTTTGAGAAATGCCATATTTTCGAAGATTTAAAAAAAAATTTCCCTGAAATGTAATTTTTTGTGAAATGTTTTCGCATTTTGTGAAATGTTGTGTTGGTGTTTTTATATTTTGCTGAAATTGATATTTTTTTTCTTGCTCAGTTATTTGTTTAAGATGAGAGATTGTTTTTACTTTCATAAATTTATGAGTGTTTTTTTATGTTTTTATATATCTAACACGCTACTTCATGAAAATATATGAATATTAGTTCATCTGGGGCAATTGGGCATTGTTTAGTCACACACTACTGCAATTATTGAGTTCATACAAACAAATGAATGACATTTGGAAAACATGACAAATACATAGTTTATTTGCTCTGTGTGTGGGTGTAAATGGGGTCTTCATTTGTGTTGTGAAGCAGGCGATCTGCTGGACTCTTTAACTGTTTTCCCATTAAACCAGTTAAAGGAAACATGTCTCAGTGTGAATCTATGCGGAGCAGCTGTGTCTTACATGCACAGCAGATCAATCAGCCGCTCAACGACAGCTCTGCTCATTACTCACAATGATTTGTCACATACTGCAGTGGATGCACAAATTGTAAATCACTTGATAATTCAGTTTTGGGGGTTGCGAGGTGTGCGGTGGGCAGCGCGAGGGCCAGCGCCGGCCCACTGTAGCAACAGGCCCACTGTGGGTGTCAGAGCGGTGATAATTTCACAGCTGCTCTAATGCTCGTAAAACTAAAAGCACAGGCTTTTCTTCAAAGTCGTTTGCACCAAAATGCTTTAGTGGTAACACAACAAAATTAAGTTCTACCTTGACAAAACAACACACCCCTGAGATGTTCCAAAGCCCCTCATTAAAGCCCCAGACGCACCGCAGGAAAACACCCCCGCTGCTTTCAATGCAAACTTTAGTGTAAGTTCAACGCAGACAAGTGCAACACACATGTGGTTCAGGTCATAATGTGATGGGCTTTTGTGTTTCCACTGTTTTCTACCTCCTCTAGAAGGAGAATCACTTAAATGAGAGAAGGCTTTGAAAAAACACATGTAACGTGTCAGTAACATAACGCGCCATCACGTTAACAACTGTAAACACATTTTTAGAGCAGATCATGACTGAAAAGATCACTTTGTAACAAACATTGTGAGCAAAATGTATCATTTTCATATTGAAACAACTGGAAATTAATCTATGACCAACAGTGCTTCATTACATTGCTTGATTGTGTATCTGTTGTAATTTGATTAATTGTCTTGATTGTGTTCACCTTCGGATCAAAGATTTGTCAATTAATGTTCATCAGTCCTGCACATAATTGTATTTTATTTCCAGATATTAAAAATTAATCACCATATATAGTTTCATTATGGGTGTGACTGCATGAACTTTTCATGATACAATAAATATTCTAACAATTTAAAATTTTGGGATAAATGACGAGGCAATAATTATTTCATTAAAAATGATTCTAAAGGATGCATCTATAGAAATAACCAAATTAAATAAAGGAAAAAAGAAAACATTACTGTGGACCACAGTAATGTCTCTTTAGAAATATTAAAGCTAAACCTTTCATCAAGAAAAGTGGAAAAAAGTGCGAACAGGTGAGATTTTCCGTCCAGGTGAAGCTTTCTTCCCCATATCATAAATAGTGAATCGATCTAAACGTACCATGAACCAAACGATGACATCATGACTTTTAACTGGTAAATCATTCACTGACTGACGCGTCCACTCTCAGGTCACAATGTGTCTGACAACGTTTGCTGTGTATCCTCAGACTAAAATCCAAAGTTTTGGTTATAAGAAGGAAAGCTGCTCTCTGTTTGTGATCTCTGTTGAAAAGCATCTAAGTCCAGTGGAAGCAAAAAGAGTCCCTCAGCGGACAGTGAAATTTGTGACAACACAGACTCCACAGGCTGCCACGGTTACATGAAGGAACACACAACACAAAGACATTTAAGACGAAGCCCTGTCTAAGTTCACTGCACCGTCTACAGCCTGTTTTAATCAATCAATCAATCAAATTTTATTTATATAGTTCCAAAACATAACAGAAGTTATCTCATGACACTTTACATATAGATCTGGTCTAAACCAGACTCTCAAGCCAATTTACAGAAACCAACAGAATCCTCCAGGAGCAAACATGCTAAGGACTAAAGACCTGTGAGTAAAAGACCAATGAACATGACTGCAGGTTGACAGCAGAGTTCTGCCAGAGCAGTACATCACACCACAAATACAGGCTGTGAATGAGCAAAACAAGTGGGACATACAACCAACGCATGAAACGTCTTCTGCAACCGTTCTCCCAAAAATAATCACAGCCACTACATCTGGGCAGTGGTTGGTCTTTTATGAAATCATTTCTATTTGGAAGTAAGGAATCATACTTTCAACCTCTTTATTTATAATGACAAATTTACATCTAAACCCTTTTAAAACCAATAATGTGAATACTTTTGTGTCCCTGTGATTTAGTTAAATTAAGTGGATTAAGAGCTGAAACTATGTTTAAAAGTTGCTGTTATGGACTACATATCCAAATTGTGGTGAAACTGTAAAAACTTTGTGCCAAAGATAAAAACCTACTGAAAAAGGTGAACTTCTCACTGAAATGCACATCTGGTTTGATATAATCTTATATTAGAACTATTTACGAGGAATGAACCCTCTAAACCCTGAGCCTAAAATGGTCCACCTGGACTTTTTTTTTCTTATTTTGACTAAATAAAACGTTAGAAAATATGCTGTGAGTGAGTCCGTTTGCCCATTTTTCCAGAGCACTTTTTTTTCCCAGATCTTTCAAAATTTAGCAACCATTTACAATTAACTGCAAGTTATCATACGGCTAAAAAGGCTTCTTCTGCAGCTTCTAGTACAGGCGTGAGTGAAATTATCGTAATGACCCAATAAATCCTATAAAGCGCAACATCTCAGGTTTCAGAAACTGTTGGAATTTTTCTGATTGCACAAACAGTGAAAGAGTTACAGCCATCCAAACTGCATATGTGCAGGTTGTGTCAGCGATGACACGTCAGGTTTTAAAGAGTTACAGCAAATAGAACAGTTTTATTCTAAGAACCATATTTCCTCACATAGTGACCCAGGCTTTTATTTACTTCAGCTGCAGAGGTAGCAGGCCTTCATTTGAAGGGGGTTTGTATTATCCTTTTATTTTTTATTTTCTCCGTTTAATTAGCAGAAATAGTTGTATTTAGTATGGAACTGGTTTCGGTGACAAAATAAGACACACAATCTGCAGTGAATCAGGTTAGTTAATAATACTTCAAATATTTCAGAAGTGTGGAAAACAGCTGAATTATGATGTTGAATGCTGTTGTTTTAACACATTAAGCTTGTAGAAGTGTATATTGTGTTTAATTGGCAGCAGGTTACATGACAGACAGCAGACGTTTATCCATATTATTTTTTTAGATAACCTGTCAGCGAGGACCGGCTTTGTATCAACCTCAGCATTGGGCTATTATTAGAGACCCAGCTTGTAATTAACTAGTTTTATTTATTTATACTTTAGAGGGTTTCAGTATTTGACATATTCAGGTACATTCTCTTGGTTAAAAAACGTTGAAGATGTCATTTTACTTCACTTGAAACCAATATGAATACAACGTGTGCATTCAAACACACCTAAACCATCTACGGAAACAAGTTTTAATCGTTAAAAGTTCAGTTGCTCAACTTGTCAAACCTTATTTGTCACTGATTGCGACTCACCAAACCAAATCCCTACGTATTAAAATGTGCCGTCCATGTTTGACATCTGCTTGTACGTAAACATACTGGATCACCTCGCAAAGGAAAGATGCTCCTCATAGAACTTAAACCCTAGCTGTAATGCATTGGGATATATTTATTTTATAAGACAGATCAGTAAATATATGGCGTAGGAAGGTCTTTACTCCAACGGTAAAATAAACCCTTCTCAAATGTCTGCTTCACTTTTTATCACCTCGGAGCTGGGTTTTGTCCTTCCCCACCTCCTCCTCCATTGTCTCACATTGCACCTTTTAAAATAATACCCTCATTCCCCTCCTTGATTCTGTGTTTGCAGCTTTCCTCCCTGTTCCCTCTCCTTCCTCTCCCCCCTCCCCATTATCTTTTGGTCTCCCCCCTCCTCCTCCTCCTCCTCCTCCTCCTCCTCCACTCCGCCTTTCTTCTCTCTTTCATTTGTTCTCCACTCCTTCGTTCCCTCTCCTCACTTTGAGCGAAATAGATTTTCAATTACGTGCTGAGTGCCTGGAAGCTTCTATATTTCCCAACCTGACCCCAATACAGCCGAAGTGACACCCCACACACACACATCCACCCACGCACACACACTGATACACTTCCGCCTCCACTTACAGCCTAATGGAGTGGAGGAGAGACTGCAGAACGTCTTCGATGTCCTGCACAAACTCGGTAAACTGTCGGACACACATGAACACACGCACACACATAGACCAGACACTGAAAAAGTTAAATTGTTAATGAGATAGAAACGTTTGGGGGGGGGGGGGGGCACATGGAACAGAGATGTTTAGAGCTGAATATGTAAAGGAGAAGAGCCAAAAAAAACTAAATGGTGTAAAAGGCACCAAAGTGTTTGTGTTTCTGCCCATTATCCATCTCCATCAACACCAAAATACATAATGGTTTGTTTTGGTCTAATTCTGTGGGTGCAAAACAGCAGATTTCATATTAAAAGATGTATTTTTATGTACAGTATAAGTCAATGATAGTGGGTTTTACAGGCTGATATTATAATATTGATAATCGATTAATCAGCTAATATCACTGACACTGAATAATTTGACAGTGAAAACATTGAAATTAAGCTTATTTTCATTAAAATCCATGTCAACATTGAATTAAAGAAACAATAAATATCTAACTCAATAAATCTGGCACACAATCAATAAATGTGTAGCTGAACACCGAAATAACACTAAAATAATCCATGTGGAAGTAACTTTAAGCTATTATTCTCCACCAAATCATTATTTCCATCATTCCAACTTAGGCTAATGCTGATATTTTCACAAACATCACGCAAATGTCCACTTTTACACAAAACTTCACTTCTATTGCAATAAATAAGTTGAATCAGCACCTGTATTTAGTCTTTATTTTCACAAAAACCTTAACTTCTACTGGGACACTTTGCCATGTCCGTCTAAATAAGCACCTTTCTCTGTCTAGTTTTATTCAGCTCCATTATATTTTCCTCTGCTTGGTTTATTTTGTGCTTACGTCACTTGTTTTAACTTCAAAACCCCTGCTGCAAAATTAGCATTTCTGAAAAAAACACTGATACTTCCATCAGATTGTGTGTCACTGTTAAATAATAAATCCATTTGCAGGAGTTCTATCGTGGTTAAACAGAGTCAACTCGCCGCCGTCTTTATCTTCTCGTCCACATTGTGACGACAAAGAAGTGACAGCTGACATGTCTCATTGTTCGGAACAACTTGATTTAATTATCTTTTCCAAACAGACAATTCGGAATGCAAGACAACACTTTAAATACAGCTGCTGGTTCAATTACCACAGGGCTTATACACACACATACACACGTGCCGATTTCATTAAGCAGTTTGCGCCTCTTAAGCACGGCCTCTCCTCTGTGTTTGTGAACGGTTTTCCGTATTAAACAGAGGTAGAGGTCAAAGGTCAACAGCCTAATGCCTTATCTCTGATGCGCCATGCCCAACCTTATTACCGAAGGCTTAGAGAACAAATACACACACACACACAGGAACAGGCCAAATGCATGTATTGTCCACAGTGAACAGAGCTGGAGGTGAGATGATGGCCCCGGGGCATGTTCAGCCCGTGGTGCAGCACACGCTACACAATACACACACACACACACACACACACCGTTTCCCCAGTGTGTTAAAGCAGCAGATTCGTGGTGTTGAGGGGGCAGCAGGCTGCTTGGGTTACCACATAAAAAGCTCATGTTATGGGTGGTGAGAGTCTATTAAAGCAGACTGTTCCCCCATAACAGAACTTTGCAACCAAAAAAAAAAAAAAAAAAAAAGAAAGAAAGAAAAAAAATCACCAGGACAATAGATGTTGATGATGATGCTCATCATTGCACTAAAGTGAAGCAGGATTCTACTATTTCAGAGTAAAACAGTATTTTTATATCTAATATTAAGGTACAATCCAGTATGAAAATGGACAGTTATCATTCTGTGCAACTGCAACAATCTAAACTATACTTTTTTACAATAGAATCATACACTCTTGGCCATAAAGTTGTCATAATTTTCTTTTCAGACACATTTTTAAATTATTTTTCTTGTCTTTTCTTTTTATTCCTACAGTGGTGGAAAAAAGTCTTTGGATTCTACACAATCGGAAAAAAAACTTTTTTTGTCTTTCAAAATGTGCGACTGCATCACACACACACACACACACACACACAAATAAATGCAAATGGTTATTTTTGTTTCATCATTAACCAAAATACATTCTTAACAGTTTCAACATCTTACTTCCTGGATGTGTTTCATTATTTTGCTGAAACATCCAGTTTTGACCTCGTGCAGAAGGGAGCATGTGGGTTTGGAGAGTGGAACAATACTTGGCACAGTTCAATGACTTAAGAGCGATTCTTACTGAAATATATCACTAATTCATGGGGCGAACAAAAACTTCTTTCCACCACCGTATTTCTGCACAGCATTAATCACCTTTGACCTGGTGTAATGATTACATACTTTAAGGGCAATGGTGTATAGAACTTTCTTCTTCTTCTTGCTCCTTTTCTTTCTCATTTTATTTCCATGCAAAAAGACTTTCAATTAATAAGGCATTTGTCTGACAAAATAAAAAAATGCCTGTTTCCATTACTTTAAGGCTCGCTGTAACTGATGATCATAATAAATGTGTCACAACACTGTGAAAATGACATTTTCTGAGCCAATTATCCTATTGTATTGTGAAAAGCCCCTATATACTGCAAGTATAAGTAT
>JAPQRQ010000001.1:24635993-24652230 GCA_037367365.1 Apogon talboti
GGGGCGCAGAGACGGGAGGGAGAGAATATACATCACTTCATCCTTAATTAGCTGTCATCAGCTTCTCTCCTCAGAGGAACCACAGACTAATAATTAATGATCAATCTCTAAAGTAGAGTCACACTCGTGCTCTCTCCCTTCCTCTAACACGGGAAGAGAATCGACAAAGAAAGAAGATAACAGTGGTTCATTTGATTTGGTTACAGAGTAATGAAATCTGACTAGAAGACGACAAAGCGATCTCACAGATAAATAAACGACTCATCGAAAACCAACAGAAATGCGCCACACAAAGTACAGCGTCACCAGATGAAAGTATATGTTCTTCATTATAAACACATTTTTTTTGGATTAAGAGGAAAAAAATCAGTTGCCCATCAAGATGTCTCAAAAATACTGTGCTACAAGTCTGGCCACCTACAAATCTAACAAAAATGGCAACATTTAAGCCATTCATTTCACATTAACAGATGAAGACGACTTGTGCATGATTGTGTGTTCAGATGAAGATGGTATTGGAATCTGTTGAATGCAGGGGTGATGCCGGTGTAATGCCGCTGACGGCCACCAGGTGCTGTTAAAAAAGACCCTAGCTGGGGGTAAAATAACTTTTTTCCAGGAGTCGTTCTGGTCTTATTTGTTTGACTTTAATCCTCTAATATATTCTGGTAGTCCAGCTTTAATTTATTACTTCATATATAGGATTTTAGGGCAAATAGAGGGTTTTAATATGTGCCACGTAGGCCGTTCATTGATACATGTGGCAGTCCATTAGTGAGTCAGACTTTTACAGTTTCTGTTTTTAGAATACAACATAGATTTTTTTTTTCTGAGAGGCAGCACAACTGTATTTGTGGTTAATAAGTTAAAAAGACCAGACTTTCTAACACAGATGTTTGATAAAGTTTACTGTTTTACTGTCATTAGCTCATGCATCGCTCACCCAGTTTTTCTTCATATATTAATATAAACATCAGTCTCATCTCCAAAACCTAGTGAGTGGTGTCACGGTACATCTGTCTTATATTCAGTCTGTGATTTAACTCCTCAAGTCTGTTGTTCCACCATATTCATCTCCAACCCTAACCCCAGCCTCTAAGGAGTGCACTATTTTGACAACATAATCTGCTGTACATCACTTTTTCTCATCCGCAGGAGGGTTAGACACATGTTATTTTCTTGTGTAGTTCATGAATGATTCACATTTATGCTTGTGTACTTGAATTAAGTTTGTATTGGAGTCTGGTTTTGAGCTGGGAGCCTTCTGGGAGTCACTTGTTGACAAAGGACGATTCATTGCTAAGCTAACACGCATGCCGGCTGCCTAAATCCATGACAACAGTCACAATACACTGATTTGTACATAAAGTACTTGGGTTGGTTTTTCCACAGACATCTTTATGATCACTTGTGAGCAGTGGTGGAGAATCCCAGCTCCATAAAGTAAAAGTCCTGCCATGTATTGGTTCTACCTGTTCACTTAAGACAGGTGATTGCACTAATTATCCCGTCTACCTGGATGAGGAGTCGCGCTCATCAAAATGGGCTGGTCCAGTGAGTGGTTGGAACAAACACATGGCAGGACTTTTCCTTTATGGAGCTGGGTTTCTCCACCACTGCTTCGGAGTTCATGGCCTCTGCTCTGCTCCTCTGCAGCAGCACCAGAGTACAGAACTAGGAGTCTACTGTCAGCACTGAAATGCAGTCAAAACCAACCCACTCCCCACAACACGCAGACTTCAACCCAACGTTCACTCACGCACAAAAGCATGTGCAAACCTTGTCAAAGTGACTGAAAATGGAAAATAAATATTAGTTTCAAACACTTTAAAACACTGACCATTATTGTTGAGATGAAAAGAATATACATGCCAAAATGTAAGCAAATTCTACAATGAAAATGCAGTTGTTTAACATGTACTTCGTATTTTCAAGTTGAGAAGTTAAACAATCTCACCCCTTTGCTGAGTTATTAGATAAACTACTCCAACTTGAAGCTGTTTTTCAAGCTTGCTTAAACCTAACTTAGCCATCACACCACCACAGCCGAAACGCAACAGCTGGATAGGGATGAAATGGTGTGAAATTTTACCACTCGACCAAAATACGATGGTACTCAGCATTTCACTGTATTTCACGCTGTTTCACAATATATTTCATATGTTTTGTCTTGTAAACATATGTAACCCTTTCACCACCAACTCTTGTGTTGAAGACACTTACGATGTTACGAAACAACGTTATATACATGTCTATATACGTCCATGAAAGACCCGGAGCAGCTACTAGTGTTACCTTGTTTAGAAAAAATCTGATCCCGCAGTGCAATGTTGGTTTCTACAGGCACAGCAGCGATGAATGTCCAGGAATTAGACTTATCCCATCTCGTCAGGCTAAAGTCCATGTGCAACAATGACGACCAGCTGGGAAAATTTAAAAAAAACAAAAACACATTCAGCTTCAGTTAGCTTAACCTCGCTCTCTTCACTGTCAGATACAGTCATTGGCAAAAAACAAAACTCACACATCAGAGTGCACTGAGCATTACAGTACAATGTCTGTAACGTGTTACAGTAGTTGTGTCTGTTCGTGATCTGGATCATTCATCTGGTCTCACACTCTCTGACCTTCTCACATGATGACAGTAAATGAAATAGGAAGGATGTCAACTATTTAAAATAACACTAGATCACCTCTTATCGATCTTATTTGTTAAATAAATGCATCTGAGTGATGGAGAACACACGATGTCTATTCATAACATACATTAAACCATGAGCATGACATTGAGGATCTTAGTTATGCTATACCTGTACATCCCTACAGCTGGCTAGTCTTTTTTTAATACTATTAACATTATGTGTGTATACATTTTGTGCATATACAGCATGGCCTTAAGGGAAATGAATCGATTACAGGGGTGTCAAACATACGGCCCACGGGATGAATTTGCGAAGTGCAAAAATGACACTGAAGACATTAACAGTCAAAGGTGTCAAAATCATTTTAGTTCCAAATTCCAAAATTTCCACAATATTCTCCCTGTTACTACATGTTTTGTGCCTTTGTAGATCCACTGTGATCTGTAATGCACATGTATGAATAAGTTAAGTTGAATTGATATAATTGCACCGATTTTTCTTCAGAAATGTCAGGTTTTTCAGGTTATTCACATGTTTTGTGAAAGGATACTTTATAAATGTAAATATTTTCATAATGTAATGCTGCTTTTTTGCACTAAACCAGAGAGATAAATTTGGAGTTCTCATTATTTATAACTTATTGTTATTATTTTACTGGTCCGATCCATTTGAGGTCATGGCCTGCATGTGACTCCTGAACTAAAATGAGTTTGACACTCCTGATCCATTACATAGTTTATGTACTGTCATGTGATGCCGTTTGTACTTTTTTGAAATTCCTTTTTTGCAATGTAAGAGGCATTTCTCCACCCTCAGGTTACCAAGGCAACATGCATTCTCAGCCCTCCAGATTATTGCTCGTTTGGTATTAAAAAAAAAAAAAAAAAAAAAAAAAAAAAGGAGCCATGAGCATGTTTTTTTATTAGTCCAGTTTGCAACGCACAAGGCCAGGATTAATGCCCCCTCTGCAGCGTCTGATGTTGTGAAGAGGATTCATTTTAACAAGATGAGAACATGCCAGGAAAGGCATAGCAATGTTTTAACAAAGCCTGTGCGCTTGTGTAGACAAGAGCAGCTAATTAGAGAGATACACAGTGTAAGTGGGCATATGTGCACTGGGGAACCAGTCAGCCAACACGCGACAGGAAAGCGCTGCAGGGGGACGCGGGCAGGCAGGCGACTGACCAGCTTCGGCGCCAACACCGAGCCGCCACGGAGGCATGTTATGGTCTCAGCGCCCCAAGCCCCTGGCACGGCTTCCCGGAGCCCTGTTTGTAGTGGCAGGGAAGGGGTGGAAACTGCAGGCTTTACAGACCCCACCACAACCTGTCCTCTCTCCAAGACTGGATCCACTCAGAGACGATGGTGTTTGTGTGTACGCTTCCTCTTTAAGCTGCTCTTAAGTGCTTTAATTGGATTATCCTTAATGAGTAAACAACTACAGCAGCAAAATAATAAGCAAATGAATAAACGTGTCAGGAAGCACTTTGCTGTCTTCCCTCCTCTTCTGTTTTTTCCACTATCAGCTCGCCGCCTCGCCACCATGTCCTGCCCCCTTCTTCCTCAACCCTTAGCTCATTTAGCTCCTCTCATGAGTAATTATCCTGATTAAGAATGAATCAAAAACAGTGCTGCTGGAGAGGCGTGTATGTGTGTCACCGCCGTTCTTAAGTGGCTGCTTTGAAGTCAGCGATGAGCTTGTGATCAGTCCTGTGATTCATTGACAGCGAAAGAAAAAGGAGGCGAAAACGACAGAGAGCGCACGCCAGCTCTAGGGAGACGAAGAGCAAAAAATAAACAAATGGAGAATTTTGAAATGACATCTGTGAATATTATTAGAACATTAATCTGCGCTGATGACACACATGCTTAAGCCATTTCCTTCTGTTATTGCAGGAGAGGAGAGGAAAAGGAAGGAAAGTGAGGGTAATGAAGGAGGAAGGGACGAGTCATGTTGAAAGTAAAGGAGAAACAGGGGGAAATGAGGAAAGAGGAAAGGATGAAAGAAGAGGAGAGGATGAAGGAGAGAGGGAAAGAAAAAAATGGAATGAAGAGAGCTGAAAGGGGGAAGAAGGGAAGGTAACAAATAAATGAAGGAAATAGAGGATGGATGAGCATAAACCAGAGGGATAAGGAGGGAATGAAGCATGAAACGAAGGAAAAAACAGGAATGGACAACAGAGGAAAAGACAGCTGAGACAGAACGTAATGACCTCCTTAACCATCTACTAAAGCACATTTTCAGTCACTTTAAGTTGAACTTCACTGGACTGAGCCATTTCTACTGCTTGGTTTAAGTATATGAGGAGTCAAACAGAGAACAGTGTCTCAAATACTTTCAGTTCATCTTCTCACAAGACATTAGCAACACAATAAGTCCTGACCTGAGGACACTGGTGGGACTGAAAGTGAAGGTGGAAGTATTACAATCTGCATGTGTCCTTATGTGAAGGTTGTGTTGTGTTGTGACCTGGTCTCTGTTGACAACAGCCAACTCCATTTACAGTAGTTTTGCACACTGTAGAAGAGAAGCAATGAAGAGTGTAAAGATCTAAGTGTGCAGGCTTTTGTCATGGATGTAGATGACCCAGATGCAGTGGCGGCTGGTGACATTATTTTTTGGTGGGGTGCAGTATCCCTGTCAGTTTTTAGCTGCACTATAACCACATATCACCCATATGGATACACCAAAGCACATGCACCACTATTTTAAAATATTCATTTACACTGAAATAAAAATACACAGTATGTGTTTTCAGTCATGTATTTTTATATGTAAGTTTCACACTGTCTGTCCTCAGAAAACATGCACATTTTTCTATGACCCTAAAGTCAGGCACGATCCTGTTAAGTGTCTTTTCCATGGACGATGTATTTAGACCAGGGGTGACAGCAGTACGGGCAGATTGCATGGCATTGAAAAAATAGAAAATTAACATAAGGGTTCAAACTTATCGCTAATACCACTCATATTGAGAACCAATCCCACGCCTCCACACACTGAAGTCCGCTGTGGTAGCCACTGAGCCGTCCAGCTGTGTCCTCATAACCCAACAGTACTACTTATGGACCTATGAGGTTATTCCATTTCTGAGGAAGGTCTTGATTCTTTTCAGGATGTGACGTTTACTCCTGTGGGCGGTGCTTGGGCGCAATTTTTGGCGCCCCGAGAAATGTTTCGCCCCCATTTCTGAGATGTTATTGAAGTATTATATTGATTCATAGTACTGCCACTGAAATAAAAGCATAGATAGATGGTGCTTTCCACTGTGCTGATATGTTTATATTCCTCATAGACGTAAAGTGTATAGTCAGATCTTTGACAGACAGCAAATGGACCTGGAAAAACCCTAAATCTGTTAAGTTTACATAAATCTAAAGGTCAAGTACAATGTATTTTGTGTCAGATCATTTTATTATTCATCTTTGATATGTCCATTTTTAAGATACAAATGGATATAAATCTATAAAAACTAGATCTAGGACCGATGGCATTTTGTATAATTGTTCATTTTTGATATCTTCAAAATTCTTAACTTCAGACAATGTTGGCAAACACAGAATTCAGAAAAAAAGTTAACGAATGTCTGTTCTTTTCCCTGCCATATGTTAAACTTTCTGGAAATGATCTGTCAAACAACAGTTTACTGAATTTAACTAAAGCTAATACTGATAAACTCAGCGCATCAGATCTACGTTTAGCGTTAGCTTTCTTTTGCTTGTACTGACAGTAGATGAAAACTAAACGTAACTCTTAACCTCAGTTTACAGTATCACCTCAGCCATTTGGTAGAAGACACTGCAGAATAAAACCAACGTCTGGGTAAATGAAACATTATTATAACCTCAGAGGAAATAAAAAACGTTTTAGTGAGGATGAAAGGTCATTATAGGTCAGGTAAGCAATGGAAGAAAGAGTCAAAGAGAAGAAATCCAACAGGAAGTGAAGGAGGAGGAAAGACACCAAGGGAGCAAAAATGAAGGAAAAAAAAGATAAGAAGCAAAATCATAGCGTGAAGGAGAAAATATTAAGAAATGAAGAAAAGGCAGAGGATGACAGGAAAGGCTGAGACTCGTTCCTCTTTTAATTCCAATTTATGGTGCCATAAAAAGGGTCATTTCCTAAGAAATCTATACAGGAAAATCTAAGCCAAATCATTTTATCACTTTTCTGCCCTAATTGCAGCCATATGCAATTTTAAAGGCTATTCTACCTTCTAATGGTTCCCCAGAGGAACAAGGGGTTAATTGCTGCAGCTGGTGATGGAGCTCCTCTCTACTAAAGAGGAGAGCTTTGTCTCTCTGTCCATCACTGTCTCTTTCTTTCTCCTTGGGGAATAACTGTCTAATAAGTGTTAAGGAGACAGGCTCAGACAACTCAAGTCTTCATTTTGTAGTTTTGGGAATATGACTGCAAAAAAAAAAAAAAGGTCAGATGAGGCAAAAAGAGGCCCACGACCTTAAACCATGATCAACCATGACCTGGTTTTGGAAGACAAATTGTAAAACTGTAAAAAAAATAAATAAATAAATAAATAAATAACTAAATAAATAAATAAATAGTAATAATAATAATAATAATAATAAATATATATATTATTATTTCTCACTTAATGAGTGTCTCTGCAGCATAATGATTCATTTTCACACTGTTACCATTCAGCTGTTACCAGAAGGTGGTTTACATTTAATCAGTTGCCAAAACATGAGCAACCTGCCCTCGTTTCAGCGTTCAGACAGCATTTACATTTTCCATTCAGGCTGAACTTTAGTATATTGAGTAATAAGAGATACTACAATTAAAATCCACAGTTCATTTAGACCACGGATGTCAAACTCATGTTACTTCAGGAGCCACATTCAGCCCAGTCTGACCTCAAACAGGCCGGACCAGTTACATATATGAGTAACCTGAGGTGGAATTTTAACAACATTATGCCTCATCTCATCATTTACACAAGTACATTACAACTACCTACAAAGGAAAAAAAAACATGTAGTAACCAAAAATACTGCATTTAAATTTATGACCATTTAAGCACGTAAAGTAAATTTACACCTTACATAGAACCAAACAGTACAGAACTACCTTTGTCAAACTTTTTATTTTTTTTTGTTTTTAAAGAACAAAAATACAGTTACATACTTACAAAACAAGACAATATCATCAACTTACAATGACAGGAGCAAAGACAACAGATAATACACACAGACAGAAAAGAAAACAAAAAACAAGAGAAACATATGAAACGTCTAATTATCAAACTTAGGGTCGGATGCAATTAGCTAAATTTAATTTAAAAAAAATTTAATTCATATGTAATTTTATAAATTCTGGTCTTGAGGCCACATCATTTATCTTTGGTTCTTACAAAAATAAAATCTGACAAGTACTGGTATAGTAGAATTATAGGATAATTGTTATGTGCCGTATAATGACATCTAATGTAATTATCAAGACTTATTTTCAGATGTTTTTATCTAATAAGGATGATTCAGTGAAGTGGATTGTTCCACCGAGGCGTTACTCAAATTTCAGCAAACAGAAGACAAGAATCTTTCGAATGAATGTGATGAAGTGGTGTTTGCGGTCATCGTTGTCACCTAAGTTTGGCTGGATTGATCCAAACAGGTGGGTAGTGCAGAGGGGGGGTGGTGAAAACAGAAGAAGCAGAGATACAGGGAGCAGGGGGGGGGGGGGGGTGAGGCTTGTCAGGTTGGTGAAGGTCAGTGAAAGTCACACAGCGGAGGAGACGAGCGGAGGATGGAAAAGCGTTTTAAGGTGGAGGTCCCGCATGCTACGAGGCCGCGACTGATTACAAGGCAAACAGTGACAGATGAAGCCGAGGGGCAGCTGTGGCAAACGGAGACAGCGGCGAAAATAGAGAGAGATTACATGTATAGACGCAGCGAGAACAAAGAGCATGAAGGAGCAGGAAGTACAATGTCAGAGAAAAGGAGACAGACCAAGGGTTGAACCCGACTCAGCTGTGAGGGGCACCTGTTCACGGTTGGACCGCCTCCTCCCGCCAGCCTTAATCAAATTTACCACAGAGACAGACTGTGCAAAGCCTTGATGACGCCCCCCTCTAACAAGAAACCCACTGCGTGTTACATCCAAATAATCCCTACCTCTAGCCAGGCTCACACTGTGTGCCACTTCCAAAGGTGTCCCACCTCTAACTACACACCCACGCCAGGTTGCACCGAAATAATCCCTTCTATAAACTCTAACTGGCCCCATCACCTTAGCTTTTCTTCAGATTCCGGTTAAATAATAAGGTGCATCTCAGTAAAATGTGTAAAAGACTGTTTGTTTTCCACTAGTTTTTTTTTTTTTTTTTACCAGTTACCACCTTAAAGACACATTTGAAGGTTCAGCGTGTAAGAGTTTGGGGGATTTAAGGGGATCTAGTTGCAGAAATGTAGAACAGAATAGAATAGAATAGAATAGAATAGAATAGAATAGAATAGAATAGAATAGAATTTTGTCACTGCATGTCATCCATATGCTCGTCTAACATATAAAATCTTTTTCACACACATCCCATTACCTTCATATACTGTATCGTCTCTTATCCTATTGTACTAGTAGCTCAACTGCTAAACATTCTCCTGAAGTTTCCTAATCTCGGAACTCTATAAAACTGGTTCTTTTCCTGCATGTGCATGGACGGAGTTGTGAAATATCATGTTTAAAGGTATTTTACAGACGGTTATGTAAGAATTTTGTTGCTGATAGATGGTGTGTGTTATGCTATATTTATCTGGTCTATTTACATCTCGGTTATTCTTATTTTACTGTCTTTTCTACGTTGCTTTTATGTTCTCTTATGTGTTTTACATGTGGACTTACTTTTAATGTTGCTGCCATTTTGATTAGGACTCTGTGAAAGAAGACATCTTAAATCTCAATGGAACGTTACTAAATAAAAAAAAAAAAATGAGTGGAATTAGTGTGTGATCACCTGAAAAGAAACACTGTTGTGTTCTTTTGACCTTAGAATGGACTGTTTCAGTATGTTTAAAGCAGCATCTGACTTTCATCATATTTTTTTTTCTAATGTGTAAAACCCCAGTGATATCCTAATTATCTCTAATCCGTCAGTCCTTCCGTGCTTACACACCTGAATCTCTTCCCTCACGGTGAACACCTTCGTAGATGACTCCATCATAAACACAGTCCACTTGTTTACATAACAAACCCAAACGTCACTCAGGCCTTTTCGGAAATTTTGTCACCAAGTGCATTGTGGGAATGGGAATTCCACGCAGCAGCAGCAGTTTCACTGTCTCTTGGTGAGTGCTGAACCCCAATGTGGCCTTCACCTCCATCCACCGACTACACTCATTCATTAAAACAACCCTGGTGGACTGGAGAATTTTACATTGTAGCGATCTGGCTCATTTTCTTGCTGAATCTGTGAGAAACCGCTTTGGCTTCCCACAATGCACTTTGCAACAAAATTTCCAAAAATACCATAGTGACGTTTCAGTTTATTATGTAAACAAGAGACTAATGGATTAGTGATAATTAGGCTATCACTGGGGTTTTACACATTTAAAAAACAATTTGTGATGAAAGTCATACACTGCTTTAAGTAGTTGATAGTACTTTAACTGAGACACAGACTATGTTCACACTGCCAGCCTCAGGGCTCAACTCTGATTTACTGCTCAGGTCTGGTTTTGTCTCTTCACATTTTTTTTTTTAAAATATATTTTGAATCAATCTATTTATTTCTCGAACAACAGAGAAGGTAATTGCACATACATGCTTCAGATAGATCATCAGATGTGTTCTGTTCAAAACCTGGGGCATATCTGGACAGTAACTAAGTAAATACTAACCTCCCGCCTATAGTGTTTAATTAAACAAGGGCTATATGACCAATACACTTTTATGTTTCTTACTCTGTTTCTGTATTTTTATGTATTCAACCATTTTTGTTTCTGTTATTTCAGTATTTATTCAGCTGCTCTAGTTTTATTGAGTCACATTTTTCTGTGAAAGGTTCTATATAAATAAATCTTACTTACCATAGCTTCCTATTCATCCATAAACATTTATCTAAGCCTTATCCTTACTGTTACAGATGGTTTTATGAAGTAAATATACAGTACGTCCCTATATTTGTCTCTCTCTTCCTCTTGGTCCTTTTCATTATGTCTACGTTCTGACCCAGATCATTGTCTCCATTATGTTCAGTGTCTTTCACATCAACATACAGGGCAGGAAACTGAGGAGATTCATTATGAAAATCCTTGTCTTGCTTATTTTTACTCATTTCTTCTTAAGCCCGGTTTCCCCCAGAACCGGTGGCAGCCATAGTTCTGTCTGTGTTGCCATAGTGATGCTACATCACGCTTGTAGCATAAAACACATCCTACACCTCCATGGTAACTGGAACAACAGGTAAAAGCTCAATAAAACCAATTGTCAGACAACAGAACACAATCCAAACAACAAGCACTTACTGTAAATGGACAAAAATGTAAACCAGTCTGACAGTCTGAGACCAACGTATGTCATGGATAATTTAATAAAACAACAGACCAATGCAACAAACTTTGCAGCGCTAAGCTAACACTAAAAAGATCCAACAGTACAAGTATTAAACCTCTACCAATAAAACTCACCGAATGAGACAAAGAAGAGCAAAAACAGGTCACATCATGATGAAATTATGATGACTGTTGTCTTACCTTTGTAGTTTTGTGATCAGAACTTGGTTTTATAAGACTGAAACTTCTGCTGTCAGATACTCCATTGTTTGTGCATCATTGATATAATTCTGACTGGAAACAAATGGCCTGGGTTTTAAAGGTTCCCACCAGCATTTTTTTTTTTTAAATTGAGTGACAAAAGTGCGGCGCCAACCAGAAGGTGACGCCATAGGCAGCTCAAATTAGAACATGTTAAGTATTAACAATATTCACTGTGCAGTAAAAAGGTCACTATCATTGTTTTACTAATATATGTAATGGTTTGGATTCATTCATCCATAGCATGTGAATGACTGAATCTCCATTTAAAATGATGTAGAAGATACCTCAGTTCTGATATGATGGTTCAGAACGAGGTTACATCACAAAGATCAGATATATGGACTGTAAAAATCAGATTCCAGGTGATTGTGCTGCTCAGTATGTGAGTGAAAACAGATTTGGGACACATTCACCTGCAGTGTTAACAGTGTTAACATATACTGTAGCTTAAGTCATGATCAGCACAGTGAGGGTTTTATAATTCCATTGTTTCATCCAATCAATATGTGAAAACTAAATGAGGGAGGTTGGACTCTGAGCTATGTGACAAATAACTGTCTAGAAAATGAAGCATACAGAATAAACACGAGTGGCTGATATGTGTCGCTAATATTTCCAAAATATCCTTGGGTGAAGAGACTTCTGAGGACTGTGTTTCTGGTTTCACTTATTCTAATGTTATTAGTGATTCCTAAGTGTTGATAAAAGTTCATTGTTGTCATTGGGTGCTGTTGTTAAAGATTACTTTGACAAGTTTTATTATAAAAGATTTGGTTGGTTCTCAAAAAACATCTAATTAGAAATGACTCAAGGTATTACAGTTACAGTTGAAGCAGGAAGTTTTACATCAAATCACAGACAACTCAGGTGTTGCACTGGCTGTTGTTATATCAGCTTGACAAAAATTCCCAAGTCCTCTGAGACGAGAAGGAATAAATTGTCAAAAAGACAGTAGCCTTCAACAAGTCTCAGACGTAGAAGAAACTTTCAGTTCCATCAAAAAAAAAAACAAATTTTTTGATAAGCAAATTTCATGACTCAGTGTTCAGAAATGGACAGTTTGGAGAACTTGCTGCTCTTTCCTGTGAAAGCACGTCTTTAGTATCTTTATTCTTTCTTGAGTAATCTACATTTATCATCACAAAGTGGCTGTTGACATGAAGAAGGCAGCACTTCATGACCGGCTGCATCACATTATTACAGCACGTCTTATCGTGTTTCTCTTTTCTTAGAAAAAAAAAAAACTCATCTGCACCTCTGTGTTTCCCATTAGCCTTCATTCTCTTTTCTTATTTCCTACATTCTACAAAACATATTGACACTATTCACTGTAGCTGACAAAATTTATTAATAGCATTTTTCTTGTAGATATGATTCAATCCATCATCTCTCTCCCTCTACACATCTCCTCTGTTATCTCCGTTTCTCATTCAATCTGTCACTGCCTCTCCTCCCACTCTCTCTTAAAAGAGAGAGAGGTGTCAGTTTCAGTGAAACAACTTAATTCTGATGTCAATGAATTAATTAGATGTGTTAATGAGCTAGCGACAGCTAACCCAAATTAAATTAATACCGTAATGGCCTCAGACAGCGAGAATTAGCTCCCATTTCAGTAAACGCTTTCTGGAGTGTACACAGGCGCCAAGGATAGACACACTCACACAGACACACACACACACACACACACACACACACACATACACACACACACACACACACAGCTCAAACAACATCCATCCCCCCGAGCAGATCACCATCCAGATGTAATTAACTGACTAATTACAGGAGCTCTCAGTCACTTCCCCTCCCCTCGTTGAATCTCTCTCCTCTTTCGAACACTTTGACTGCCTCCATGTCTCTGTGATTTGACCCTTCTGACAGTCCGGTTTGTGCTACTTCCTCCCAGTTTCATTACTCCTCCATGTTTGTTTTTGTTTTTTCATATTCACCAACAGATTTTCAAGAAACGGGCGAGTTGTTTAACGTCTCGTTGTCAGTGGAGCTGTGTTCTTCCTTCCCTTTCTCTCCTCTTGTTATCACACTTAAAGTCTCATTACACAAAGCAGGCCTGACTTAAAGGCTGTTTAGGCTGCCATTAGCTCTAATAGTGACTCCTCCACAGTTGCCACGCTCCAGCGGACCTGCTGATGGGAAGCACTGCCACCAGACTACTAATCTGATCTCAGAGGAACAAAATGGCTGCTGCTATATGTGATTGACTGACCGGATACTAAAATGGTGTCACAAGTCAGAGAAATTCAGCTTTTGGTGCTGATTTAACTCTTTTATTCATTGACGATTTTGTTTTGTGTAAGACTGTAAAATTTACCCTCATTTGTATGGACATTGTTCGGATTTCTAAATTAGTCATGATACATCAGTATGGAACATTTGTGCAAAATATCAACATGAAAAGTTTGTGTTGAAGTCTGTGTTTGGGCTGAGAGCAGATCATCTGGTGATGTTAGCTAATGCTTAATCTATAAATTTATGACTGCCTTGGTTTATGTTACAACATCAAACATTATTTCAGCATTTAGAGTTTATGACAACAAATAATCAGATTTTTTTATTCCATACCAAACAGTCAGGAATAATTCCATTAGCTTAGCTTCATTAGCCTAGCTGTTTTGTGGAGCATGTTTTTAGAAAATGATTTGACCCTTATCTAACTATGTTTGCTGCCATGACTTATGTATTTGTTTAGCAGGACTTGTGAAACTGTAACATGTTGAAAAAATAAACAAATCAGATATATTTTTTTAGCAAATATAGCTTAGCTTAACTAACTTTGCCATAAGAGCTTGTTTGTAGGAAATAATTTGAGTTTTATCAAAATGTACTTGCCGTTTTGGGTTATAAACCATAAGACCTGAAACTGTAACACATTAAAAATAAATCTATAAAACAAATGTGTGCTTATGTGAAATTACTTGGGTCTAGTGTGCAACACTAAGTTGTGTTAGCTTGAAAATGGATTCCATTATCCAACTCCACAAGCATGCACACAGTTATTTACATAGCTGTTTACATACTCATTGTAAACAGAGACCATCACTCATGACACTGAGGAAAACCAAGTGTGACCCCTTTTGAGGGAAGTATGTAACCTGATTTCTCTGCTGATTTTGTTTGCAAGTAAAAGCTCATCATATAATATAGTCTTTATTAAACGCCAACATGTCAGGAGGGTAGTCTCTACTCTATAACTCAGAGACTCTGTAACATTCAATCTGATAAATAGGAACCAGAGTTAATTTCAAACAAAGGGGTTGGATTAAAGATTTGGTATGCAATGTTTTCCTGCCACAATTAGACAAAAAAGTCATAATTAACTTTCAATGTTGGCTCTTTTTACACCCCCCAGGAGCAGGATTTTAGGTAATCACAACAAGATGTCAGAAAGATCTGTGATTGACAGCTGTAATTACTTATTAATGTTAAGGTTCTATCAAACACAACTCTACTGGTCCGCCATGTGGGTCAACGCAGATACAAGATGGCTGGAATGTTTTGACTTCACACTGTCTTTAGATTTAGTCTTTTGGTTTGGACTGAGAGGAGAAAGCTGCTGAAAGAAGGGGCATAATTTTACTTCAGCAGCTTTGTAAAGTGTTTAACCAGTAACACAGAAATGTGTCACAAACTCAGTTCTGTAAATTAAAAGTAAAATAACACAAGTTAATAAGCAAACTGGCAGCATGTCAAGGGTGTACCCCGCCTTCGCCTGATGTCAGCTGGGACAGGATCCAACACCAACGCAACCCCCAGAGGATTAAGAGGGTTACAGAGAATGAATGAATGAACTTAATAAGCAACATAAATTAATGTGGCAGCCTTGATCATTCACATAACCCAAACACAAGGCACACAGTAACCACCCACTTGGGTTTGTGTACTTAAAGGGTTTGGTTCGAGACACCACTGGGTCTGGATAAAAGAGCACTCAGCGTATTCAGTAAGAGTTAAATCAAATCATCTATTTCTAACCCTGACCAAACCACTTTTATTGCCTAATCTTTAAAGCTTACAGAAGTCAGGATCAAAACTCTGCTTTCCGCTGTAAAGCCTGTCAAGTAAGTCCTGGATTTTGTAAATCCACCTCCTTCCCATTTATTGAGGAAGGGCAAAAAAAGTAGTAGATGGTTCAGTGATAAATTTGACTGAGATTTGCAGAAATGTATAATGACAGCATATTCTAGTAACTATGATACTAAGGGCAATGACTTTATTCATGTCTTTTTGTTGTTTTCTTTGTTTATGCTGAAAACTGGGAGTGAAAACAAAGTGAACAGGATACAACAAGGGATGGGAATCTACAAGAACTGCTTCCCAGAAGCTCATTTCCTTGGAACCGTTAGTCTTGGTGCTTAATGATTCCACTTATCGGTTCCACAATATCATCATGTCTAAAGAGTCATCACTTCATTTCTGTATTTTGGTTCAGAAGCCTCTGAAGTCTTGTTGTATTCCACCAGTAAAGACGACACTAGGGTCATTTGTAACAGTTTCAGACCTTCCATTACGACAAAGGGTTAAATACCTCCGACATGTAGAAACATTTAACCACAGCATACAACTAAACTACACCAATGGAACGTCTTTGAATGGCTACTTAGCGAAGGGGGCGGTGACTCTGGAGGCGGAGCCTAAAGCAAGGCGTCCTCTGACACAGCTGCTAAAACTCCTCTGGGTTATATTGATACTGTTAATGTTAGCATCATTTCACTGTGTCAACCTGCTTTACTATTGTTTCTGAATAATCTCCATGTCCTAGAATTACATTTAGATGATGACGAGGCTCAGAGGAGCAGCAGGTAGATCTA
>JAPQRQ010000001.1:24738620-24752084 GCA_037367365.1 Apogon talboti
TATCTATCTATCTATCTATCTATCTATCTATCTATCTATCTATCTATCTATCTATCTATCTATCTATCTATCCTGTGCGTAAAGTGCATTGTGGGGCGGTGGAGGGGGGGGGGGTGTTGGGGTTTCGGTCGCACCGACACAAACGACCAATCGATCACCGGGTCCGGAGCCGGGCCTCCCGCTGCGTCCGTGCTGCTCATGCATCACACTTTATGAATTCAATTTCAACCGGGAGAAATTTTCAATTTGAACGGCGCGATCATTACGGCGTGGGGGGATAGCGTAAATTGTTTTTGCTCTATTATGCATTCGGACGCCATCATTTTTCTTTCTAATTACCGAGGTGTCAGTGCGGCCTGTCACCCAGGCGCTGATTTTCAATTTAACTGATCATCATACATTCATTTTCCCATTTGATAAATCTGCTATCTAGACGCGGCCCGCCATGCCCGGAATATTAAGCGGCGCCGGGGCGCAGTAATAGGGGGATGTGTATGCGGCAATGAGCGCGGATCAGCCAGCTAATTTAGCACCTTCCACATCCCCCTTCTCCATCCCCCCATTTCCAATTCTCAAGAGGAGGCAAGAAAAAAAAAGAGAAGAGAGGAGAGCGTCCAATGGCTGCCTAACCTCTGAGAGCAGAAAAAGCCCGAGGTTAGAAAGAACCACAGAAATAATGTTTAAAAAAGAAAGAAACAACCCCGATCCGCCTTCAATGTGAAGCAGGATTAATTAACGCTAATTGAGTTCTCCAGAACTCCGCATTTTTAGTTAATAGAAACAAATTTGCACGATTAATTATCAACATAATTTCAAGAAGTCTCCCCCCACCCAGCCCGCCCCGCCCCTCTCTGACTCCATCACCTCATTTGCTGAGCAGATCGGAGGAAATGAGCAGCTCCTGTCGCCAGGTTTAAGGTCTTAGATCCAAACGGAATGGGCCTGAAGCCAGCACCAAACACCCCAACCCAAACGGTGATGTGAGGGTATTTACCAGGCCTGAACCCCAACCAACAGGCGACCTGGACGCCTTTAAAACAGCAATTCATCATGCTTGGCTGACTAACCTGAATGGAAAGTAACAAGAATTATCAAGATTTTTGGCCTTTTTTTATACAAAAATTCAATGACTTGCAACTTTAGGGGAGACCGGGGATGGTTGTAACAAAGGGATGTAGATGTAACAGTATCACTGTTGCCAATAAGGGAAGATCTGAGTGTCATGTGATCATTTTCATTTATGAACACTTGATTTCTGATCTTCCAGGTGAATTTGCACTGTCAAATATGCTTATTGTCTGTTGAAGTTTGAGCTATTGAAGTTGTATTATTCAGAGAGTTATCTCTGTAAGTGAAATGAGAGTCTCTGTGATCATTTAAGATGCTACAGTTGGATAAATATAGATGCCAGGGATAGACCTGCATGTAAGACCTATTAAAAAGGGATTACCAAATAACCCTAATTTCAGTTATATCCATTTCCTATAAGCTAAAAACCTATACTTCCAAAGAATATTAAAGCAATCACATTGAACTGATAGATGCCTTTTGTATAGTTGTTATTTATAGCAGACAAATAACAGAACTTTGCTGTAAATTTGCTGCAAGTTATAAGCATTGACACAAAAAAAAGTGTCACAACTGTCTCCGGTCTCCCCCATTGAAGAAATTGTAAATTTAGAAGAGCAAATTGACACCTGAGTGTAAAAGATGAAAATAAGAAAATGGAATGAGTGGAAAAACTAACAAATAGCCTCATCACAGTGTCAGTAACACAGTAACAGTGCAGTGAAAGAACTGGACCAGTAATATTAAAAATAGCATGTTAAAAAAAAAAACAGAATTAAACACAGATTATAAGTTAAAGAGCTGTTTTGGGCACATTTTACACTTGAATGAAAAAAAAAGACTATACTTCTATTCAATGCTTTATGCCACATTAGATTGGGTGTTAAATTATAATAATTACTATAATATAATATGGAAATCATTATCTCAATATATTTGTTTACATTGTCAGCTTACAAACTGTTTCAAACATGTATTTTATAAACATAAATAATAAAACCTTTTCATTCACATTTTTTGTACAGGCCTAAACTTTGCCTCTAAATCAGTTCATCAGGTCAGTTTTGTCGCCTCATATAACACTGGTGCCTAATTTATATCAATTGGTTTTAGTTAATGGCATTTATAGCTTCTAATGGGTTTATTTTTAATTAGGCCTGGATGAAGCAGAGTTTATATCATTTCTCTCCTTATATTCATAGACTACATACACATAAGGCCTTATTACTGAGGTAGATCCAACCTACCCTATAACCCCATATTTTCTAATTAATCGCCTTCGTGAAGCTAACCGATTATGGTGAAGCGTTTCCTCTTAAAAAAATAAATAAATTTTTTAAAAAAAGAAAAAAGGTGGTGGAATAAAAGTAGAAATTTCACACAGCGCGCGCGGAGCGAACGATTTAATGTGATTGTTTCGGTCGAAGGGGACGTTTCCCGAGGCCTTATGGGAAAATAATGTCCTTATGAATTAAATAATAGGGTTATTACTTTCATTGATTTTAGCTGTCTGGGAATTTAGTGTTCAGCTCCGGTCTTAACCCATCCTCCTCCTGCTGTTTTTCACTCTCTGCGCTCCCTCCTCGTCCTCTTCTTGTCTAATTATTTTCCTATAAGCCCCCCGCTTCCTACAGCGCAAATAGCAGAGTCACTGAGCGAAAATTATGTAAATATTATTAAAGGGACTCAGGCACGGAAATTCATTTTAGGTCGGCGGCAGCAAAGTAAAGCTCTGTCCCTTGGATCCCCCTCAATTTATTTGCAAATAAAGGCGAGGTGACCGGGAGGGATCAGGGATATTTAGCCGGGCTGTCAACACGGCTCCTCTGCGCACTGGCTCGCCAGAATTAATGGTTTTAATAATTGGGATTTCAGTTTCCAGGGAATTGGTGGCGTTTACACTTCATAAGCTAAACACACTCTTTCTTAAAGTGGCACACACCTGCGCATTTAGGAGAATGTGCCACCTAATTCAGCCATTCTTCAGCTCCTCCTGTCTTTCAGCAAAAAAAAAAGAAAAAAAAATTAAAATTAAATATTAAAGAATCTGGAAATTTGGCCTGAGTTGAGTCACAACAAATCTGGAAGGAAATAAATATTCACAACTATGACAAAACCTGGTCCATTCTGCTGTTTTAGACTATTTCTCCAGGTTGTGAACACAGATCACAGTAAGATCTTGTTAGCACCAACCCATTACAAGGGCTAAATGTGTTAGCACACTGTGTTAGCTAAAGACAAGCCTTAATATGGTCTAATAACACACTAATAGGTCAGAACATACCCCAGCATTACATTACATTAGCAGGTAGACAGCATACTTTACTTAACTGGAGTTTTCAGGTATTTACAGCTTCCTTTTCCCCACACAAACAGCCCATCTATATTTATTATATGCTCAAAACAGGCTTATTATGACTTTGGTTTGAATGCAATTCTTACAATTAGCCTATAGTTTTTTGGGTTTTTTTCTAATTATTTTGCGTTATTATGTGCCTTCAGAAAATGAAGACTGATTTCTACCTAAAAGGATGGAACAATAACTCATAGAAAAGGTGTATCCACCGGTGTATAATCCACATGCATGACAAACAGTGAAATGTTATGTGACAAGATGGAAATGGTGCAACAAAATGAAAATGATTTGACTGATATAAGAACATAGAAAATGATGTAATAAGATGTGGCGAAACAAGACAAAAAGCTGCAACAGAATGACAAAAATGACGTCAAAGTCGCATTTCTTACTTATTTTCTTCACTTACGAGTCCGAGTCTGTAGTTTTAACTTTTACTTGAGTAACAGATACTTCACACAAGTATCTTTAAGAAGGAAATGTGTACTTTTGGTGAGTTAGCAGCCAAAAGGTAATGGTGCCTCACTTTGGTGGAACACCTGACCGAGATCTCCTTTATGATTGGTTCAGATGAATATTGGCGTACTAAATCTCCAATCTAACCACGCCCACTTCAAAGTGTTTCAGTGAGTTTGGGCTGAAACTTAATCACTACCAGTCTGATGTTTACTCTTGTATACATAAGGCCCTGAGTCGCACACAGAAGCCTATTGTGTATTTATATTTCCAGAGGCTTTGATGCAAGTCTGGCACATGAGTCTCCTGCTCGCTCCGTCTCTCCTCTCCTATATCTTTATCTGTCTCCCCCAGGGGACTCCCAGTCCTATTAGAACAAATGACGAGGGGCCCGGGCGCTTTTGTAAAAAGGAGCAGGCAGGCGGGCGCGCGCCTGTCCTATTATGTGCGACACATGATCAATAGGGCGATAACGCAGCAACATCAATATAAGCGACAGAACAATGAGGGATATCATCGAACATCTATCTTAATATAGCCGACTACAAGGGCCGTCTGACAACCGCGGCAGCTCATGAAAATTCCGCCCCACGAATCTACCACCATCTCATCCTCCCTCCTCGCGCTCAATAGACTATGCGCACTCACGCGCACGCTCGCGGTGCAGCTGGCGTGGCTATTATTTTCCCATTTCAATTTGACACCCCTGCCTTTCATGCTAATTCTATTATTGTAGGAAGTTTATGTGATTCCATATCACTAGAAATCGGTAATGTCTAATAACCCTTTGGGCTGAAAGGAGGGGAGAAAAAACTGCCTCGAGACCCGCGGCAGCCAGTGGGAAAATAATTACTTTCATATCAAAACTCAGCAGGAGGCGCAGGGTCCTATAGCCCGCGGCCACTAACCTCATTCCAGCTCGGCCTTTCAAATGAATAAATTTGTTAAAGCAATAAATACAAACAGCCAGACGGACTCCAGGCCCAGCTCGGCTCACTACACAGAGAAAAAGGGGATTTATCAGCTGTAACATGACAAAACTCCAGCCGCCATGATCCAAGGTTCTGCCACACAGTGAGGACCAGCCAGCCCTGTCCCCTTCACATACACAGGGATTCAATTAAACAATAACTTTATTTATCAAAACGTTTACATATAAATATCATTTTCTTGTTTTTACAATATCTGAGGATTTTTGTTGTGTTTAAGATGTTTATTGTAGCCTAGTTTTTCTTACAAGTTGGTCACCAAAAAAGGGATAAAGAACCTGCTTCTAAAGGTGTAGGCCTAAAGCCTGAACATGAGGACAGCCACAGCTTTAAGGGCCATCTGGATTGATCACACATCATGATTAAAAAATAGATGAGAATTAAGTCTCCTGATTCCTGATATGTTTTCGAGTGTCTCAGCAGAGCTTTGGGAATGTTTGAATAGTCTCAGCGATGTTCCTGGTCCTTTGTTTATGTTTGCTCTTTGCAAGTGTTAGTCCATATCGACATCCTCTCCATCTGTTCCGGGTGTTTCTTGACAGTCTGTGTTTGCCTTGAGACACTCGGAGAGGTCTGGAGACGCTCGCTCCTCTTTTGCACCCTTCGCTGTAGCGCTGAGCTCGGCGGCTTGGCAGACGCCGTTCGCTGCCTCGGTCGCTTGAACTTTCAAACTCCTGTCGTCGCTGCAGTCGGTGGACTGTGAGCCGCTCAGCCTTGCCAGAGCCGCCTGAGCCGCGCTGTTTTGTCGGGGAGAAACTGGGCATCTTCCATCATCCTCTGTGTCTGTTCCATCCACTCTATTGCTAATGTGATTGTGTTGATGCTGGGTATTATGCTCCGTGTGATCTGAGTTTATAGGCTTAGTGACACCGGTGAAGCCGGAGAGGTCAGAGGGAGCAGGACTCCCTTCGCTCGGCGCACACCTTTGTCCCAGGCCGAGCCTGTTAATGTTGTCCTGACACGGTGTGGCCTTCAGGGCTGTTTGGGGCACGAGAAAGCCCAAAGGCTGATGGGTAATGGGGTACAACAAGAAATGACCTTTGCCCACCAGTGTCCTCTGGCTGGGCAGTGAGGGGTAGTCCAGTTGGGATTTCCGTCTCGGCGTGGCGTCGGACAGGAGACTCTCCACACTGAAAGGGTTGCGTTTCTGCAGAGCGGAGGATCTCTGCTCCCCAGGACTGGAGCTGTGTGTGCTGCCTGGAGAGACCTGCTCAGGTTCTCCTGCGGTTCTTTGGTTTTGTAGTTGGCTGAATTCGTGTCGTGTTTGGTCACAGCTGGATTCAGTTTGGTGTCCTCCTGTACTTCTGTTTGTTGCTGGCAGTTCGATATGAATAGTCCCGTTGACGTTTGAAGGCTGCTGCTCGCTGTCGGTGAACTGGGAGACCCCGCTGTCGCTCTCCGAACCTCCGGGCGTGTGGAAGCTGTCACCTGTCAGAAGTTTGTTCTGCGACTTCAGCAGCTTCCGCTCCTGTTTGCGTTTCTTCTTCTCGGCCCTCTCGTGCTCCCTCCGGGCGATCTCCTCGGGGTCCATGGGCTCCCCGCTGCACGTCGTCGGGTGGGAGTTGTGAGCAGGTCGTCCTGGCCCTTTCTTTGTGTTCTCCTTTTTCCTCCATTTAGCTCGTCTGTTTTGGAACCAAACCTGTGCACACAGACAAGACAGACACGTGAAATTCTACCATCATGTTTTCATATGAACACTTTTACATTCTTGTTATTAAATATACTTTGGATTTGCTCCTGCAGTTTTTATGAACTGACGAGGTGATCACCAGAAAATTACATGTGAACAGCTTTAACATTAGAATTAGGTGTTTTATCAAGCCACTGCGTTGTCGTCACTTTGGCTTCTGTAATATATTTCTGATATTTTAATTAATTTTAATGAATAATAAAATGTCCTTTAGCAGTTAAAGTCAAATTGAAGAATTCACTTTTGGTTTTGGGGAATTTCTCCTGTGTTTTACAGACTGAATAACTTATTATAAATCACATAAAATTAAATGAACAGATTAAAAAATTAAATACATACAATCTATAATAGGCTCCATTGATTTTTAACCTGCAAGGCAGCAAATAAATATTGCACCTTAAATCCAACTAAATTCAGCATTATTGGATTCAATATTACCTTTCAATGCAGTTATAGACAACAGCTGGGTCCGTTTAATTATATTTTCTGATAAATGTCTGTGGTAGATTTCTGATATTTTACTCTCAAGAAAGCTTCAAGCATTAATGTGCTGAGCAGGCATATTACACAAAATGTCACATCGTCTAGTGTATGTTTAGACAGGCTAAGACAACAACAGAGCTCACACCTGCCACTACAAAGCTGACAAATCAGTGTCAAGGCTGTTATCAGATCATGAGGACAAGACCAGATTGCCCACAAATCCCAACAACTGCTGCAAATTTGCACAAAGCTACGAAAAAATACCATCAGCCCACGGCCGTGTGTCTTTGTTTACGACAGATTTTAACATGTGAGGAGTACATTAGGTTAATAGGTCACAGAGGTGGACCAGCAGATGCACAGATGTGTCGGTGTTAATTACCAATGAGCCTGTGTAATGGCAACTCCAGCAATTACATTTAATTGTACCGCAGCTAAATCAGCCCCATCCCATCTCCGTGTATTCTTTCACACCCAGCCTTCTGCTGCTCATATGGGGGCTTAACACTTCCAATCCGCGGCTCTCCTCCTCTCTGCGCACCGAGCCAAGAGAGGGAGCTTCCCCCGCCTGAGAGCCCGCACCGGTCGGCCTCTGGGCGCGCTCAGGGCCGCGTGTTCGGCGCTGATAACGCGGAGGAGTTTTAACGCGCAGAAGCAGGATCCGTGAACGTTGCATAATAAGGACGGGACACCAACATCATGTGCGACAATGGTGCTACTTATGAATTGTTAATGTTGGATATATCTTTCCCCCGCAAACCTGGTGATAAAGGAGCGTTAAGCAGCTTGAGGGAACAGTAATCTGAGGTTTAGGAGCGAAATCCCCAAACAACATACAGAAACGGCGAGATGTGCTTCTGTCCCCTTTTACTGGATGCAGCCATGCATCTGAATTATAGGAGGAATATTTAGATATAGAACTGCAGGAGCCTACAGAAAAGAACGTCATAATCAGCCTCATACATTTAACACAACGAGTTATTATTATTATTATTGTTATTCTTAATATTCTTATTATTATTAATAATAATAATAATAAAAAAATAACCTATGTAATTTCCTCCTAAAATAAACTATATAATTTCCTCCTAAAAATTTGGCACATAATTGTTCCTTAAGCAATTGCTTAAAATGTTCTGATGCATTTCGTAAGTCATAAACTATGAAATCAAGAATTATGTTGAATAATAATATTAATAATAAGCATGTTATTACTCTGTATGGTAAATGCATGTAGGCTAACAATGATATTCAATTATAGGCTATTAAATATCCCATGGTCTGATAATAATACTAGCCCAATAGTATTATTATTATTATTATTATTATTATTAATATTAATATTAATAATAACATTTATTATTATTATTATTATTATTATTATTATTATTATCATGATGCTTATTAGTAGTATCAGTAGTATTAGTAGTATTGTAATTATTCTTGGTTCATTGTTTAAAACTTAACAATAATTAAACAATCTCAACATATTGTATCTCAACTTCATGGTAATTTCATAATAATTTAACCAACAATATTGTATTCAACTTGTCCAACTTCAGTTACAAAATATCTAAAAATAAAAATATAGTCTAATTGTGAATAATCTAGACAGACAATGTTTAAAAGAAAAAAGAAGCGGAGGTCTACCCTTTATCATTTCCACCCTTCGGTTTGCTCAGCCTTGTTTTTATTAACCCATAAATCAATAGGTTGCCTCAATGCATAATTCAAGAGAGACCCCTTATTGATGCTTTCATAATTGACAAATAGCTGTCTCAGAATGGGACAGGCCATCATGGACGACCACTAACGCCCTTTGGTATTTTTCTTATTAATTTTGTGGATTTGAACACGGAGATGAGGCTGAAATCCATGAGCAAACCCCAGACAATAGCTGTGTCTGACTGGGAGTGGAAGTGACAGGGCTCTGTGTATTTCCTGGGTGTTTTTTACCTGAACTCTGGACTCCACGAGGTCAAGCCTGAGGGCGAGCGCCTCTCGCATGAACACATCCGGATAGTGACTCTCGTTGAAAGCCTTCTCCAGCTCCTCCAGCTGCCACCCGGTGAAATTTGTCCTGGTGCGTCTTCGCTTACAACCGGGACTATCCTTATCCGGGTCTCCGGAATCTGCAGTGGTTTGTGAGTGTGTGTTTGTGTCAGTGAGAGAGGAGATGGAGGTTCACATCTAATACTCAGAGGTGGCCACACATTTTGGTTCGTATAACCGCTGACCGTCATCACACATACACTGTTTTTGCACATTTTCATGCTTCGGAGCAAAATCAGGGCAAACAACAAACACATCCTGGGCTTTTCTTCTACTAACACATAAGAAACAAATGAGAAACATCACTATTTTAGAGACTGAGTTTTAGCAACTCGAACATCAACTTTTCTCTTTTTTTATCAACTTCTCTTTAAACCAGTTTTTCCAGCGATTACGCATGTTCTCCACATGAAATCAGACATCATTACGCATGTTTTACGCACGGGCCTATCACCTACATTGATTAACCCTCATTGATAAGCCTGAATCAGTTTACAGGGCTTTGTTTCTTCGCAGGTGCTCTAATGGGACCAAAGATCCAGGCCTACCTGAGAGTTTGAACTGCGGGCTGTCGGACGAGAGGAGCGGGTTGGAGCTGACCACCGAGGCGGAGCAAGACCCGTTAAGTAATCCGTCTATCGAGAAGGGGACGGCCGCGGACTGCAGCTGGTGTCCGCCGGGGAGCTCGTAGACGTGCTGGTGGTGGTGGTGGTGGTGATGGTGGGGGCCGAGCGGGTACGGGAAGCCCACCAGCCCGCCCAAGGAGCCTCCGAACTGGGCGTGAGGATGCTCGAGTACCCGGCTGTCCATACTCGCCCGGGCTGCGGCGGGGCCGAAGTGAAGATGCAGAGGGCGGCAGTGTGGCTGAACATGCAGTCACAAAAAAAAACCAAAAAACAAAAAAGTCAGGGAGGAGGAGGAGGAAGAAGAGGCGAGGGGAGAAGGAGGTGAAGGCGGACAGGGGGGAGAGGCAGGACGGGAACCCAGACGGCCGTGTCTCCGTACCGGCAGCAGTGGAGCGGAGCCCACTGGGATGCGAGGTATTTCACGTTTACGGTCCAGCCGAGATGTCAACCCTGGTCCTTCTCTCCACGAGCCAGCTCATTAGGACTCCTCCATCTGCTCGCGGGACCAATCAGAAACGTTAATCGCCGTGTGACGTCAGAGGCGCGGTTAATGGAGTAGCGGAAGGCAGAGCGAAAAAAACGGAGAGAGAGAGAGAGAGAGAGCGTGTTTTCCCCGGGATCGATGGCTAATCACCTGCCTCGGTCCTGTAATTCAGCCCCGTCAAAACAATGAGGACGACGCGGAGCCGGAGCGGGAAAGAACCGGATGACTGACCGTCCTCCTCCATCAAAATACCGGACAAATGACCAGACGATGTGACCACATGTTTTACACTGTCCATTTACCAACAACCAAGGGCGTCGGTGTCCTCAACATTAAGGGGTGCTTTTAGAGGTGGTGTGTGTGTGTGTGTGTGTGTGTGTGTGTGGGGTGGGGGGGTCTGGTGCTCCGCCTTCAGGAAATGTTTGTGCATCAGACAGTTTCCCACATTCTGGTGATTTCTATGCATCCGTTTAACTCTATTCTGTGTCAGTTTATTGTAGAAAGTCCAAACTTTTTCATTCCAGCTCAAATGAAAGATGTACATGTTGCCCAGCGGATAAAACCATTCATTCACAATTCATTTTACATATTTGCAAACCACAGATACATCTAATGTCAGTATTTCTGAACCACAAACATGTGTCCTATCCACATTTCTAGATACAGTATGTGTGTATGTGGATAAGGGTTTCGCTCATTTTTCTATTATAAAACAACACTTAAGACACTAAAACTAATAATAAACTATCAAACGACTTGCTGTAGATACACTTTTAAGAAAACGGTTCCATGAAACAGCCTGTTTGGATATTTGTGATGTTGCAGTTTTGTGCATCAGACTCTTCATTTCTTACATTCTGTTGGATTCTACATCTATTAAATCTCTTCTGTCTCAATTTAAAGTGGAAAGTATAAATTTTTTCCTCTTTACTGACATGAAATTTAATAGCTTTGAAATGTTTATGGTGCCCAGAGGATAAAACAATGCTGAACATGCAAAACAATTAATTTATTTTACATTTTTGCAAACCACAGATATGTCTAATCTGAATATTACTGAACCACAAACATATTTCATATCCACGTTTTTAGATATGTGACAAAGTTGCATAGTTTTAAATAGGACACATTATAAAAAATAATGGTTATGCTTATTTTTCCATCACTAAGCAAGACTTAAGGCTATAAAAAATAACTTATTAAATAACTTTGTGTAGACATAAAGCTGGGAAAACCAGGCCATCAAACAAACTGGTTGCTATATATGGGACGTCACATCAAATACTTAACTTCTCATTGATTCTGTGCATCTATTTATAACTGTTTCAGTGTCAGTTCATGTGTCGTTTATATGAACCAGTATGACCAAACACTTACAGTTTGAGACCCAAAAGATAAATTTGGTGTTACTGGCTCTCAACCTTCCAAAAACACGTCATACGACATATGATTACAAAAAAAAACAACACAGCAAACCATTCATTTCAAAATGAAGTGTATTCTGTTTTAAAAGTACATCAGACCACTGTATTTTTTCTGAGTGTAATGTGATATTTCTCTCCACCTTATAATTAACTTGCACTGAAAAAAACAAATTCTGAACTTGGGTTGGTGAAAAAAGTACTGCACATAAAGTATTAATATTGAATATCACCTAAACATGTGGAAAAACTGAGTTGGTGTGGGGTTTCTCCTGGAAAATGGAACAGCAAATACTTCATTTTCTCCATTCAGATTAATTTTTATGTGCAAATTTGTGCCTTTTTTCATCAGTGACAGTAGTGGAAATGCTCTCATTAATGCTAACCAGGGGCAGCGTCTCATAAACACTCTTGACCCATGATTTTTATTTTTAAAGGTGAGATGTAGTTTGCTTTTCGGGCACCTATGATAACATACAGTACATTTCATAATATTGGTAATTTTAAGGTGTATTAATTCCTAATTCAGCCTTTTTTATATAATAATACGTGATTATGTCAATGCACTTCAAGTAAGAGCCTTGAAACATAATCATATGTTTGAAAAATATGTTGATATTATTATAGTTTCCAGTCGTGCCCAGTTCTGTCTTGTCAAGTCTTGATAAATAGCAAAACAAATCCCATAATTCACAGTTTTCTCAAAAAATCATCTGCCTATGTTTTGCAGGACCGTCATGTATTATCATTAGACTCATATTTACAAACAGTTGGTGAAAACAGGTTATATCATTCAATTATATCATTATAAAAGTAAATTACAGCAATAATTACATTCATGCAACATCATTTCCTCATCACAAACCTGCTTAGAAGGAGTCGACTAATGTCTGAAATGAACTTGACTCAAAAGTCAAAGGGAATTGACAGCAAACATATCACATGCATGTTATTTTTCAGTGATTGTAGGTATGTACCAGATATAGATACAGTAGAAGGTGACTGAAAACTACAGGACGGTAACACTGGTCTATTAGGAAAATGCCTCCAGAATAATAGTAGTGAACCTTTACCAGGTTTGAGTCACTAACAAAGAAAAATGAAGTTTCCAACATACAGTCTCTGGTCAAAAATGTCAAATAGTGAGAATTAATGAGAGAATGGGTTTGAATTCAAAGCAATGTTTGTGTCAGAGGTGTCAGATCTACTTCAAAACACTGTCTGCACATTACTATACATTCACTTCACAGGTTCTTTATACTGGAACGTTTTAAAATCTATTGGATAAATGGACTTAAACCAATATATACAGTATGTGTAATAACACTTTCTCATATACACTGAAAACATCAGATGACCTGCATTTTAGTCATTTGTTTCCATAGTATCTCAGATTTAACACATTAAATCACCGAGGCAGATAATTTCTTAAAAATCGTAGATCAGTGTGATCAATCAAGACTTCATTAAAGACATTTACATTTGACGCAAAGATTTCAGTGTTTGTATAAGCTCATGTTTCGTATTTTACGAGTAAAAATAGATAAAGACCCTCTCAGATGCAGTGTTGGACCTAACGCTATGGCAGTTTTTCACAATAAAAGTCCTCTGCTTCGGCCATGTTTTATTATATTGGACACACCCCTCCCACCTCCCCCCAAATCTACACCTATACCTCCAACTTTAAAAACCATTGACTTCCATTGTCTGTCTCCGTCCACGGCTGCTCAGTCATCATTCGTACACGAGGCTGCATCCCTGTGTAGGCTAAGTGTTTTACAGGGGGATTCAGGGCCAGATTGATCCAATAACAGTGCCTTTATCCCCCCCACCCCCCCT
>JAPQRQ010000001.1:24804761-24818601 GCA_037367365.1 Apogon talboti
TGTTTTTTTCCCTCAATTTTCGACATGTTTGTTCGAAATAAGATTCATTCATTCATTCAAATGGTGCAGTCGGACACATTATGTATCCACAGACTGTATTAGTCACTGGAATAAAATATAAAGCTAATAGTTTACACACATCTGTATTATGGCATCAAGTTTTCTTGTTCAAACTAAAACTCAGGCAGCCAAAATAAAACTGTCTTATAATCTTCATGTCCTGCATCAGCTGATAGTTTACATTATTGCTCTGTTAGCTTAGCTCTGTTTTTAGACAGAAAACAGCCACAGTAAAACCACCTCTGTTTTTCTGTACGGTTTGTGTTGTCAGTAGCTGAACTACAGATCTGTTTGAAATTGAACAAATGAGGTCAGAAATGTCACAGTTTAGTCTGAACCGTGGATTAACAAACGGCAGCTTGGCAAAGATAATAACATCCCATAATAACTTGATACCTTCATTAGCCTTAGAGTTAAACTCACCCTGTGTAGAAGAAATGCTGCCATTTCAGCATCAAACTCCATGCTTTTCATTTAGAGCTGTGTCCACTTAAAACTATGACCCCCATGAAAAACCAGCAGTGACTCACTATTCCCTCTAGTGGTTACATAAATCCCCTGGACCATTGGTGTAAATATAATAATACATCTGCATCTTTGGCAGAACTTCAAAGATCTTTATTCTAAACACTGAAATGATTATTTAGGTCATTTTTAATACTTTAAAATATAAATACTATATATGGGTCCATTAATACACATGACCCAAATCTACAAAGGTTGTTGTAATGGAGTATGTCAAATCTGATACACAACAAAATCTGAGAGCAGAAACTGATCATATCTGTGTACATTTGTTTATCCTGGTGCTTGAGTCTGTATGATTCACTTTCTCTGTCCTTACATAACGCAGGCAAGGGGTCAATTGGATTTTGCCATCTCGTGAAATAATACTGTTTTTAGCTGATCTATTGCGAACCATTGTTTGGTGGTGCACTGAATACACCCAGTGTGTTCCTCTGAGGAAGGAAGGACACCCTGCCCAAGTCAAAAGAACTCTCTCCTCTTTTCTATGACCATTGTTTCACTGGATCCTGGGCTTGTTCTCCTCCTATCAGATGATCTCACCCACAGTAGCCCACTGGAGTGTGTGCGTTTTCGCGGCATTCCGGCTGTCAAAACGTAGTATGTTTCCTATGTGCCGCTCTCCAAAATCAGTCAGTTAAGACCATTTTATGCCTACGCAGCAAATACAGCAGGTAAAACAGACCGCAACCGATCACACGAATAACACTGTTTGACTATTAAGTATATTAAACCCCTTGTCTTTTTATTACTATGTGGCCAAAGCATGTAAAGAGTTAAGTGACAGTAAATATGTCCTTCCTTACTAGGTTACATGATGATAAGATGACGTACGTTTTTCAATGTATAGTTATTAACGCTCAGAAAAATGCATTGAAATTTAAAGTACAGCATATTATACTGTAATGTTGAGGAGTACACACTGTTATGTGTTACCATACACACACAGGCTGTAGCATCTGTGTTGTTTAAATGTCCTCTCAATAATGAGACACCCTACTACTGTACTATACTGTTCATTACAATAGTATTTTGCCAAATCAGTTCATGTGGCAGACGTCCACATTTCCTGAAGTGCAACAGTGGTACAGACACTTAAAAAAATGACATTTCTACTGCCTGAAGGATGTAATGAAATAAAATAATGTGGAAAAAAATGAGACGAAGACAAATGAAAGACGTAAAAAGACTCAAATAATGAAAAAAGATGAACAACGTAAAAGATGTAACTAGATTAAAAAAATTATGTGAAAGAAAAAGATGAACAGCGTAAAAGATGTAATGAGACAAAAATCTTGTAAAGATGAAGCAAAATGACAAAAATAATGAAAAAAAAAATAAGACAGAAACAATGTAAAAGACGCAACAAGACAAAATATTGGATAAATGTATTTTTTTCCTCCTGTTTTTGTCTTACTACATATTTTACATTATTTTGTGTTGTTTCATCTTTTGTGTCATTTTCCTTCATCTCAGTGTCTTTTCTGTCTTTTCTGTCTTGTGTTTTTCACCACGGTCATTTGTTTAGGTTGAAATGGGTCATGATGTTCTGAAGCAACAATAGGAAATAAATATAATCTATAATTTTATTCAGAAGCATTAAAACAAAAGTAATAAGCTGAGTTTGGAAAGGTAAGGAGCAGAAAGTGCAGAGGTTTGTGTGAAAATGTAGGGAAATCAAGTATAAAGTTATCAGAAAATGCTCAAGTACAGTACACTGTCCATCAAAAATGAACGTACTGTAAATATTCTACTTGCCCTCCGACCCCTTTTAATCTCAAAGCTGTTTTCTTAGTCTGCTCGGCCTCTAAAATTACAATATCGCCTAATCTGAGGAGGACAACTGACTCACAATGAGGCAAATCATCACAAGCCAGACACATTTCCAAGATCAGAAAACTCCTATGCATGACTGTGTCTGATAATAATCCTCATAAATCTCATGTCGCTGTGGTTCGACTCACCTGAGCTGAACAGGTGACTCAGCAGAACGGTGACCGGCCAAACAGATTCACACATCCTTATCAATGTCACTGCTGATACGACGCCTCCCTTGGAAAACTCCAGTTACTGTCTGTCTGCTGCAAGTGACACGACTTCAGAGAAAATCCCAACTACCCCAGGTTTTTATGTGTGTGTGTGTGTGTGTGTGTGTGTGTGTGTGTGTGTGTGTGTGTGTGCGTGTGTGTGCGTCTGAGGCTGATGATCAGGCGATTCCTTTGCTTTGGCCTCTGGAACCCACCATGGGCGTTCTCTGTTGGTATATCAAGAGAGGAAGGAAGGGAGGGTCAAGAATAATGCGGCGAAGTGCTGCAGCAGAGAGGGCAGGGGCTCGTACAACTACGAGTGTGTGTGCGTGGACACACAAGCTGCTTCAAGAAGAGATCCTGAGGCTGCAAAAAGCCAGAAAGACAATGAGGCATCAGGGAAAATGCTCACCGTGACGTGTGAAGGGGGATTTGAGAGAGGTCGAGTGAAGAGCGAGCCGTAAACTGTAAAAGTCGAAAACCATGAACAGTGATCAATGAAAGGACTGAACTTTGTGTATTTTAACCCATAAAGACCCAGTGGTACTGCTGGGTCAGTTCCCAAATTCATTTTTCCTTTATATTTAACCTTTCTTATGTGATTTGTCACCATTTATTGTAATATTATTTTACTGCACATTTATGACGAGAGTCTCTATGGTAAAGGGAGTTGAATCTAAACTAAAGTCTAATCATGAAGAGAAAAGTGTCTACTTAAGCAGCAGGGGTCTATGAAAAACCAACGGGCAGCCACAGAAGGTATGGAATGAGTTATTATACAATCAGAACTATATTAATGCATGGACTGAACATTAAATATCTTTGAACACGTCAAACATTGGCCTATACCTCTACTGTACAGTGTTGTATAGTAACAAAGTACTGCTACTTCACTACTGTACTCAAGTATGTTTTAGGAGAATTTGTACTTTATTTTTTATTCTGTTTACTTTGACTTTTACTTCACTACATTTCCTAACTCAGTTGTGTACTTCTACTCTGATACATTTTTAATGCACAGTATCGTTAACTCTTTACAGAAAATAAATTAAAGTAAATTTGGAGTTTTTACCGTTGAGTCAGGAAGCTGATGTGTCATTGGGTCTAATGGTGTAATGAACAACGGTCCACACTCAACCTGTGGGTGATGTGTGGATGTGAGGGAGCGTTGAATGAAGCTACACCATAAACAGGTTGGGTTTATGTCGGTGGGTTCGACTGGGGGTTCATTGTTTATGAAGCGGAATGTGGCTCCATGTTTTGAGGAGGAGCCACAGAAGCTTCATAGTTTCCTTTTCTTTTTTTTAATTCTGACATTTCTAATCCCAGCTGTAGTATCCTACTCCTGTTTAGGTTTTCAAACCTTGATTTTGAAGTGTGTGATGTCGGCATCATTTTCAATATTTGGACTTTCCTTTTGGATTTTTTGGTGGGGTACCTGTACTTCTACTCAAGTATGACTTTCCAGTACTTTATACAACACTGCTACTGTATCCTGTTGTTTTTCATTTTAAATTATTTGTAATGCAGTGGAATTCAATGCCATAACTGAAGACAGCCTTATCAAAGCTGACCCTTTGCTTCAGTTCCAAAAGGTGTCACATTAGTGAAGTTGAATTGGATTCATTTTATTGGTGTATGATAATAAATAAAATAAAGTTTCATGTGATTTGAAGCATTTATAATGTTAATTTTACTTCTCTTTGCCCCCTTGGACCCCCACCCCCAAACTATATTCACATCATAAATATATCTGTAAAGGTTTCACCAACAAAATAAAACTGCAATAAAACAGACCTGCTTTAGAGCAGTCTTTCTGTGATCCTCTGTGGGCTTCATCTCCTCCCTGTTCACTTATCTCATTTTCGTAACTTCCTGTTTAGTGTCCGAAACCGAAAGTATCTATAGGTTAGCGCCATTTTCTGTGCATTTCTCACACACTGGCCGTAGATAAGGTGAGTTTTCTGTTTTTTTAATACACCAGTCATTAGTTAACATAGACTTGGTGCGTACCTGTTGTGGTTTGGCGCTGTTTAGGCTGCGCTGATTCCAAACACATCGCGGTGACAGGAAGTAAAGTTCTATCTGAGCTTTGTGGTGACGCGCAACAGTGTGCGTCGCGGCGACAGCTCGGTACGTGTTTTTATGCGTTCAGACGAACCAGCGTTAAACAAATAATGATATAAAGTGATGTGAAGGCAAGTGTTCATGGGCATCTGTACAAGTAAACCCAATGTCTTGCGCAAGCATGTACCTCTTTATTTTGAGGTCTGCGTGCACGGCGCAGCGGGAACGCGCACAGCCGAAACTATAAATACACCGAGCAGTCATGAGTTGTAAGGCAAAATAGGGCTAAAAACGATGGATTCTGTCACATTTATCAGTGATAATGAATCTACCATCTGTAATCTATTGTTCGTTTAGATCGTTTAGAGTTGTTACACAGGATCTTGTTTGGCTCCGTTTGGACTTTTCTGTCTGTACTTGAGTTGAGCCATGGGTTTTTTTATGCGTAATACTATTTCAGAGACTTTTTTATACGTATACAATTCTTCAATGTTTTTTATGGTAAATATGGCTTAAATTAAACATAAACTTAACGTATTGAACGTGTGTTCAATGTGGCTGGAGAAAGGACGCAGATACACCCAGCCCATAAAGTAGAGCTCTGCCTGAAGGTTTCAATTTGGAAAAAAAGGACGTAAAATAAAAAAACATTACATCAATTATTCTGCAAATTTTTTTTAAATTTTATTTTATTATTATTATTATTTTTTAGAAATGATCTTCCTTACAGATTAAATGTGCTAAATCGTACATACTTTGACGTATTGGAAACAAATGACCAAATTATTGGTGCTGATGTTTTCAATGTGTGTGATAAAGTGTTATTCCACATAAATATTTATTTATTTGAATTTATACACATAATGTTTTGAAGCAGATCTGGTAGCTCTGACAAAAACATACCTTTGGACTAAAACACATTTGATCATTAATTCTCACTATTTGACATTTTGATCCAAGACTATCTGTGAAACTACAGCCGAGCAGCATTTGGACTGAATTCTTCTTTATTTTTAACTCAAACTTGGTAAAGTTTCATTACTCATTTGTTCTGGAGGTTTTTGTTTTTTTTTTTTTTCTCATACACCAGTGTTGTTAAAGAACTGTAATTTTAGATTGTGTTTACCTGGACAAAAGAAAGGGACAGGGATTGTCACCATGCAAATCCTGCTGAAAGCTGTAGACAAACACGATGCATTCACTGCCATTAATCATTTCAGTTCATCAAAAATCAGACCCTTCACTGACTCAAAGTACTTGAAAGTTTTTGGTACATCTGTTGGGTTTTATTAGCGACACAAGATTATTTAAATATGTACAGAAAAACAAAGAGCTGTGGTTTAATGAATGTTATGTTCCTGGCTACTTGTTGATCTTGTTGAGTGAGTTGCTGGTGTCTGTTAGGTGTGTGTGTGTGAGCTCTGTATGGCAGCCTCACAGGAACAAAAGACCAGGAAATACTCCCTCTGTTAAATACAAAATATGGACAGTTTTCCCAAAATGTTTGCTCCCTCAGTATGTCATCTGGGGGGAGAGAGAGAGAGAGAGATAGATTGATCCCACAATGGCCAATTCAGTTTAACAGTCTGCAATTGTGGTTCAAGAAGTGAATCATAATAATAATACAATATAAGAAAGACATCATACATACTGTCAGTGTGAGAAGCTTAATGCTGGCATTACAACATCACGAAAAAACAAAATACACAGGTTATTGCGTCAACAGGCACATATAGGCTATTCAAAACCGACTACTACCCTGACTCATTTAGAAGCCTGATAGCAGAGGGAATAAATGAGTTTGAGTATCTGTTTATTCTCCTCTGAGGCCCTTAATAACATCACACTGACGGCATTAAAGTAAATCTGTCTTTAAGGACACGGTCTGCTTGGCCAAAGATACTTCTGGCTTTCCAGACAACCTGCTAACCTGAAGCACTAAAAGAGTTCAGCTTCTGCAGCAGGTGGGTCCTTTGTTGACCCAATCAGAGTACTGAGGTATTTGTATGTATGCACTGTTTGGACCTGCTCACCATGAATGGGCTGACAGGTCATTTCTCCTCTTTGCCCTATACAGTGAGCAGAAATGTTACCTCAAGAGCTGATCCTCGAGGCTCTGGACGATCTAGGAAACAACGATTTCAAAATATTTAAGTGGTATCTTTCCAGTAATGTCTTGGACGGCTGCAGACCCATTCCCGTCCATCGTCTGGAGAACGCAGACAGGACAGATATTGTGAGTAACCTCATGCAGAGGTATGGTGACACCACAGCGGTGACCATCACTATGAAAGTCCTGAGGAAGATGAACCAGAACGCTACAGCACAGGCGTTGGAGAAGGCGTACGGAGGTACACCGCATGAGTGTGTTTGGACATTATGGGATGAATCTCTGTTTCAGAGTTTTGTTAAAAAATATCTCATTTATCTGCAGAATCTAAGGGAGGACCAGCGGCTTCATCAACCACCAGCTCCTCAGCTGCCGCTGCCGCTCCGTCAGCAGTATCAGCGGACAATGGAAGTGTGGTTTTCTGTCCTAATGTCAGCAACGCCACGGGAACATGGAACATAACCATCAACAGAAGCTAATTTCATGATTCACATCCACATGGGAATGATGATCAGAGAACCTGCCCCCCACTCAGGAGGAAATATACCTCATCATGTGAAAAGTGTATCATTTAGGATCTTAACTGTTGTATTTTTAAAAAACTAGATCAGTGGTTTTAAACTGTTTATGCCAAAGATAGAACAGAAGGAAATCTCTGTCATTGCGCAAGTACAACAAAACTGGATGCAATCATTGGTGCAAAAATAGAAAAAGTAAAATAAATAGTAAATTAGATAAGAAATACTACACACCAAAATCCCAAGAAACATCTGTGTTTATATGTGTGCAAAACATCCCACCATCCATCACAATTCCCTGTTTGTAACAAGGACAATTTGACAGGACTTTTATAGAATTTTTAAAATGTGCCGACATAAATGAATGGGACTTGTGTATGATTTTAGGATTTTTAAGATCTAACTATTACAAATGTGTATACATAAGCATAGACATTTGAGTTTATGCAATGCACCTTTTGTATACTTGCATATTCAAATAATAATAGTAATGTACAGATGTCTGACCAAACCTTCACGTCCTAGATGCAGACAAGAGTTTTAAACGTTCTTAAATGCTATATGTGATATCTCTCCTGCTGCTTTTGTTGCGTGGCCTCTGCACTTTTAAGAGTTAATGGTAACTTCTGTCCCTGCAGAAGTTACCATTTACTCCGCTAAATCAAATTAACTGACATTTATTTGGGACACACATTCCTCTTAAAGGTGAAGCATATGTGTGATATGAGATACTTGTATTATCTCTTCTTTAATTCCAACATGTAAATGGGTTTTAATGTAGCTTTGTGAATGAGCGTCCTCACTCACCGTCACAGTTGCCTGCTTCCAACTTACTAGACTTGGCCTCTTTTGTGTCAAAACCTTTAGGCAGTGAGCAACACAAGCTACTGTTAAAGGACGAACGTATAAGATTTAGTTGATTCGAAGTACAGAATTGGAATCATGCATTAGTGTACAATCACCTGAGAATCAGTGTGGTTTTCTTGCCTTATAATGAGACGTTTATGTTTACACGTCCGTGGATTCTGTCATGTTTCTGCAGTAGCTCAGGCTGACTCTTCTTGTTGTTTCCGTTATATGAATCCAGCATTAATGGTTCATTTACTATGTTTGAGAGTATTATTTCTTTTACAAAACCAACATTGGCTCTAATAATTGGACCAACACAGAAAAAGGAGAATCAGCTGGTTGTAAAATGACTAAACTATATAAAAGAAAAGGTTAGGTAAAGACAGGTGTCATGATGTTCTTTGTGTGTAGTTGCAGCTCAGAGCGTGCTGTCCTTTCATTGTTCATGTAGCAAAGAGGACTTTTAAAACCTGAATGACAGTCCTCCCACCGCACAATTGAAAAAGTCATATATTTAAGTAGATCACATATGACACACCAGCATATTTATGTCAGTCGGTACGCGTCATATCCAACAGGTGGAGCTGGAGTTGTATTAATCTGAAGTAACATCTGAGAAATATGACAAACCAAATAGAGCACACATACTTAATTCAGTCACATGACAGACTATAAATCTGATTAAACTAATTACAATGTGAGTGAATGTAATGCATTTTCTATTTGCAACTACGAGGGGCATTCATTGAAGGTTTCCCCTGACCCACTTCCGACAGACTTAGACAAAATTTGGAACAGTTGTACTTTTCCCATCGTTTTATGCAACTCTGGAGACCTTGTTTATAAAAAGTCGGTTGAGCCTCAAGCCATGACTTTATTTGGGAAATCAGTGTTTCATCAAACGACTGATGAAAATGACTTCATGGCTGTAAACAGGTGAAAATCAGATGGTGCCAGGTCAGGAGAATAAGGCGGGTGTGGAAGAATTTCATAGCCACAAGAGCACGCTTCTGTCTGGGCAATATGTGAACTGTGGACCGGGGCACTGTCTTAATAAATAGCTTTAGTTAACCGAACTACATTTCTTTTCAGAGTAATTTTACTGTGGTAAGACTTGTTTCACACTAAGATTAACTGGTTACAATAAATGGTGATAGGTCGCTTCAGAAAGGTTAAATGTAGAGAAAAACAATAATTTGGAAGTCATCACAAAATCAGTTGTAGGTCTTGAAGGGTTGAATGCATTCATCAATAAAATGGTGTCTTAACATCCACTATCTGTTAAGTGACATAAATACATGTGATGACAATCTGACAAATTAACAGCCTGAAGATAGACTGATCATTCTGTAAAGGGTTCTTTTACTTTATTTATATTCTTTCTGTCTTTTGTGAGCTTAATGAAAATCAAATTACAAATTAGGATCAATAAAATCTATCTGAATCTTAATTTGATAGAATATGTCTCATTATGGTGAAACTGAGTGATCATGATCAGTAAAATCGGAAAGCCACAAAGGTCAATGTAGAACAAGAACAAGTCATAGTGTTTCAAGAAAAAAAATACTCTGTTCACAGTTAAATGACTTTGGTTCCACGTGTCAAACATTTACAACATCACTGATGTCTGCGGATATGTCAACCGACATATCTGACGTGGAGGGACGTCATGTGACCATTTTCAGCCGGAAGTTCCCGGCCTTGGTTTAAACCACGTGACTAAAATCTGGGACAAGTAACACAAGGTTGAGACAGGTTTTGAAAACGAATGGACTCTAGAAGCGTACAGGAATGACACACGTATAGACGCTAGAGAAATGTCGTTTAGTGTGTAAATTTGTTCTGTTTACTTCGGTGCTGCCTGCTGAGTTGGATTTGCTTCAGTGTAACGGATGTGCGCCTACAGTGGCTGACGTTTTTGTCCGCACCTTGTTGAATGTTTTTCATCTCGAGTCAAGACCCGGAAGCGAGCTCCTGCTACAAGCTAGCTGTTACCTTACGCGATGAAGAGCACGAAAGAATAGTACAACACCACATACATTATTTTAATTTGACGACACGCGTTAATTAAAGAACAGATACGCTGTCTTTGAAGATCGTTATCGCTGTAACTTGCCTCTTTTCCCGTTAGCACTGCTAACTGCTCTGCCATTTAGCCATCTGTTAGATTGACGCTAACACTATCAGTAAGTTACCGTTAGCAGGTTGGTTACTGCCTGGTGATGGCTGTGGCACTCAGAGGAGGTGTTGTGGCCGGATTTTTATTCCTACTGATACTGACTGAATGCAAAGCACGGATACACAAGCTAACCCTGAAGGTAAGACCACCGTCTAACGCTGAAATTATGCTGGCTGTAGGGCTAACGTTACAGTTATTCAGCCGCTGCTTTATTAGCTAGCTTTAATTAGCTTCAGTGATAGGATAATCCAAGCCTGCTGATGCAAGGTAGAACTAAACATGGGAATGAGAGGGGTGTTACTGGGGCTTCGTTGCAAAGGGACTTCAGCCGTGATACATCCTCTCTGACTTCTTCTCTCTAGAACGAAACTCGGGTTTTGGTCCCACTCAACTCCTTTGGTTTCTATCCCAATGGGACTCTGGACGTCAACCTGCTGTCTCTGCGCCTCTCCCAACAGGATTTGGTCAACCGCAGCGACTTTTCTGTAAGAACCTTGGTCTGTGTGTTTGCTCTCCATCTACACTATTGTGTACAAACTATAGTCTGCTTGTCACCTAGAAACTTTTGTTATTAGAAAGGTGCTCTTCATTGGGGGATATTATTTAAATGGACGGGTTTGTATGAACAATAACCAATACACTGATAATACTGTGTGTTTGAGTAATTGCTGATAGTTTAGTTAAAGTCTCCTAAAGTTCCATCTATATCTACCACAAACAGACACACATTGCCCTTTGTTTTGATAAGCATGGTTTTCAGGGCCAGGTTCCAGAATAAAACTTTTGACTCATCTGCTAATGACAGGTAATTCTAGAATATTTACCAACAAAAACATTTTTACTGGCAATATGGTTACCCTAAAGCTGTTGATTATGTAGTCGTTTTTAGCTTTACTTTCAATAGCCAACTATCATTAAGTCAAGTTTGTGACTTTCCATTTTCTTTCTTTTTTATTTATTTGTTTTTTATGTTTTATATGTTTTCAAGTTCCATTGTTGTTGAGCCTTGGGCATTATAGAAGGCATCAAACTGTTGGAAGCTGCTCTGATAACATTTTCTGATGCCACAGTAGGTATGGACTTTAAGGGTCCCATTAGTCTTAGCTGGTTATTTCAACTGCTTTGCACAAAATAGTTAAACTACTTCCTGATGCCTTGTGCAAACAAGGTACTTGCATAATGTAAACAAAGGTAACAGATAGTGTTACACTCATTATTATCTTTTGGTTGGCACATGATAATGATGTAATTAAAATGATTATATTTTGATATCCAGTCCATTATTTATATAAACAGTATTTAATAACTAACTTTTTCGGTGGTGAATATAGAATAATTAATCAGCCATCAGCTCTTTACTGCCAAAACAATGTTGTTACATATATTATTATTCTATTAAATTCCCTTATTAATAAATGTATTGAAAAGATGATATACTGACCTATTATTCCTTCATTATTTATTCTGTTAAACATGCTTTTCCTAAATTTTCAATGTGGAAGAAAACAGATACTTGAAATATTAACTGTTAAAACAGGAGACTCTGCTTAAGCTGAAAACTAGAATACCATTGTCGATAAGTTCGCAGAAGATTTCTAAATGGCTACATATTCGGCCTGTATTAGACAAGTAAAGTCATTTACAGCATGAACCAAAAGGAGAGCTGAAATGAGAAGAAGTTACAACTAGATTAAGTCAAAGTTGTTGCGCAGAGATTGCAGTATATTACACTGAGTTTTGAACATGCCATGAGTGAAGTTTGCTTTTCTGCTGTACACACACTGAAGTCATGTTTTTGGCCCATGATGACCACTTTAATACACTTGCCTTTAGGTTGGTTTCACCCTCTCCCGGTCACGTGTCAGTGGAGTCCTATCATACACAGTGAGTACATTTTATGAATATTTATGATGCCAACACTATCCTGGGATACGCCATAAGTCCCAAAACTATGCTTTTAAGGAAAATATTCATCTAAAGTAATAAATTCTCATGAATGCATCAAGAGTCTGGTATATACAAATGACAAAACATAGCAGTATCTTTGCTGTAAAACAGTGTTCATGTGTTACACTATGACAGATTCACAGGAGACCATTGTCGCAGTTTTGTGACCAAAGAGATTCCAACACTGTCAGAAATGTATCTTGACTATCTTGCAGGCTGGCTGCTACAAAACACATACCTCTACTAAACAACCAAGAGGAATGCAGCATTAAGTGACACACTGATTTTTAGAGTCCTTTCACAATTGTTTCAATGCCATGGCCACTTTTCAGACTACTTCAGATGTTGGCATCTGCATTACAAAAGGTTAAAAGGTCAAATTAAAGGTCGACTTGCTTCATTATTTTTGTAAGGAAATTTGGTCTCTGCATTTTATCCATCCTAACACACAGCACCTACCATTAGCAGTAATGATTAGCCTTAGCATTCAGCACAGTCGGAGCAGTGAGCTGCCATTGAAGACACTTCAACCCCAGACGTTTATCAGCGCCTCGATCAAGGGCACGACCTTTATTCCAATTATTGCAATTGACCACACTCAACAGATCACTTTCCTAATCTGTATGGTTATGTATTTGTGGATGAATGAAGTGCTGGGTACAGTATGATGTGAATGCAGAGTGCTTATGTTACACTGAGTGGCAGCATGAGTCATTTATGGGGGAAGCATGAAATGTTTATGTGGTTGAAGTGCATGTCTTCAATTGGGCTTTTGTTAAGCATACTGTATGACAAGTTTTGAAAAAGTGGACATGATTTTGAAGCAGGTGTGTCTCTTAGACTTCAGTTGATATCTATTGGAGCCACACAAACTTAAACTGAACTTTTCGCCACATTTTTCCCAGGAGTTTCTGGTGTCATTCACTTCATTTAAATCCTATGATCAGTGTTATGTGGTCCATCTTTAAAGTATTCCTCCTTAATACGACTTTACAGCCAATAAAAGGCTTTGATGCAAGGTTGAATTTTTACTTTTGTCCTTGCAGATAGCGCAGTTGTAGGTGTGTTTAGTAAGTTAACTTGACAAGTGCTTGATAAAGTTCAGCATTTTTCCTTGTGAGTAAGCCAATGTTTGTCATTACTTTACACTTCTTTATGCCCTGCCCTTTGGTCTACTATGGGTAATATCTTCAGAAAGCTGAGATTGCAATAGTCAAAATGCAAACTCAGGGTCTCAAATTGGCAAATCAAACAGTGGCGTCAAGTGGCTCCATCGACCTCTTTAATAAAGTCTATGGTGACAACAGACATCAATAAGGTTTAATACTGTATGCTGATGAGTGTAATAATCTTGCTTAAATTCCTCAGTCTGTGGCCACTTTAAGGCTAGATATCAATGTATCTAATTATTAAAATAAATGTGCAGCTTTATTGGTACTTTGTGTGTTTGAACTGACTTATGATAAGCTTGTATTCGTCCCACAATGAGGAACTTTTCAACTTTAATGACAGTGGAACTATTTTTCTCCAGGCAGAGCAGCCGGATACGTGCCCCCTC